>JAGFZM010001132.1:1593163-1699203 GCA_017657215.1 Limnothrissa miodon
AAAAAGCACATATTTGTGAAGGGGTAAGATTATGATTAGATTATGAACAGCTAGAAATGCTACACATTGTACCTTTAAACAAGGGAATAGGCTTGTATTTGGCTAATTAATAGACCCCACATGACATCTAATGACCACCTACATCAACTAGTCAAGTAAGTATAGTACGTCAAGGAACTACATGAAATGTGAATGATTATCAACTCAGCAGTTCCCATAAGGATGATACAGAGTGTACAATAGCAGATATCTTATCCCATGAATCCCCATTAGCCCATTTCTACTTAAGAGTCAACAGTAATGTTCCCACATCAGGCCTACAGAAGTAGCTAAGCAAGTCAGGAATGGCCAGACACATCATAAAATAATGTTGAATATGTGCCATAATGAAAACCATATTACAGTTTCTATCACACACACACTTGGTGCTCCAAATAAATGATTCCTCTCCACACTTTTTGTGTCAGTGTGTGTGTGTGTGTGTGTCTCTTAAGGGTGAAGGGGGTGCAGGGGGCTGTTAATTTAAAGTTTACATTTTGCATGCCTCCACATCAGGGCTGCTAGATTAGCGAGAACACAAGGCCTCGAAAGAAAACAGTAGCGGCTGACAAGAAAAACACAGCTCCGGTGAGAGGCCTGACTGCTTCCTCACAGCAGCACTGGGCCTGGAACAAAAATAAAGCCTCCATATGTGGGGGGGGGGGGGGGGGGGGGGGGGGGGGGTTGAAAGACAAGGCTCTTCTACATCCAACTGCACAGACCCCCTGAAAGAGAATAACGTTCTTATGGATATAAAACTGGGCCCTAAAGAAAAGACGATTGTAAGAGGATAGGTCTTCAAGGACATGTGGCAGGCGTACACTTGCTTTACGATTGTAAAGATTCTAGAGAACAAACCTTGCATTGGTAAATTCAAGGTCTGAAACACGTATTGAACAAAATGTGTTTAATTTTTTAAACTTAATACATAACAGTTAACTATTCACATTGCACTGAAGTACACATAACTAGTTTATATTTAGTTTATATTAATCTCTGGTTAAATATGAACCATGGGGTTAATGTCTCACTCCAAAATTAATTTATGAAATATCATCCCCCTAGATTTGGGCTCTACCACAGAAGAGGTTGTAAGTGTTACAAAAACAATAGGAATAAACGGACACTTCAGAACCTCTGATGGGGCTTACCATGGTCACATTGTCAGCAAACTTGATGATAAGTTTGAAACTTAAACTAATGTAAGTCTCTTGCACAAGAGATTCCTAACCCAGGACAAACCTGGAATGCAGTAGAGCATAAACCAGCCCTGGATGAGGTTTAAGGTAGAGCGTTTTGAAAGTACCATATTTTGATTCATTTGATGTGATCCTAATTTCTTTTTTTTTTCTGGAAAAAGATATGTGATATTAGATGGTGATATTTCTGTTTTTGTGGGTTTTATGAGCTAACAACTAAATACTTGAAATTGTGTAAGATGTGGGCCCTGTATCTATAATCTATGACAGTTTAACGTTTGGAATGGAATTATGGAAATACACTTTTTCATGATTTTCAATTTTTCTTTGTCTGTATATTGATTTAAACACTGATTAACTAACTCATGCAAGAAAAAGAGACCTCAAGGCAACAAACATTTAAACATAATTTTTCATCAGACTTCTACATTCATCTGAAATAAAGAATTTGTTTTTCAGAAAGCTTTTTTACTACAATATTTTATTTCACTTTCGCCCTTCAACGTCTACAATAGCACCTCTATATAACAATAAAATGTGAATAAACCTCAATACTTCAATACTGTATTAAAATCACTTTTCCTTACATTCCTTCCAAAAGATTCTGGAGATGCACCCAGTAAATGTGTAATTTTTGTCATGTCAGGAATACCCCAAAAGCCATTCTTTCACAGCTCAATTCTAAAACAGCTAAAATTAATAGTAGAAGAAAATGCATTGTATTCTTACAAAAATAGCCTCATAAATATGGATATTCTGTGTGTCCCTTTTTGTGCCAAATTGTTCAGTGCCATGTTCCTTGACACTCAGAGGACGGTGAATAGAGCAGGAGATAGAGGAGCTATTCTCTGGGGAATATCGCTGGAATCAGTTCAGATGACATATTACCCGCAACCTGAAGAGACATGAAAGAATAGGCCTCACAGAGGACATAGTAGTTCTGCTACTGAAAAGAGAGAGCAGGCAGCTTTCCATTTTGCCTGCATCTGGTTTTAATCTGTGACTAGTCATAATGGTGCCCATGTCCAGACAGAAGCACCAGTGACACAGAACAAAGAGCTACACTATGACAACTAATAGAAATACACCAGATAGAGATTGAATGTCAACATATATCAAACTGGGTCAAAATTTCCCAGACTGCTGAATGTAGATGTTGATACAATATATTTGTTATTCATATCACTGCAGAACATCAATAACCATGAAAGTCAATTTAAACTATCAGTAAAAACATCAAAATTGGTGGCCATGGGCACACACCAAGATTTAAAAAGCTCAGAAACATCTGGTAATGTTGGCTGCCTAACAATGTCAGACTCACACAAACTTGAAATTGAAAATAAGCTAACAAGTCTGACAAAACAGCTCTTAAACAGTAGCCTGACCCTTATAATGGTTAAGTTACATTACTGTAGCTGTTAACTGCTAACTTTTGACTACACAACATGTGACTACAGGTGACTTCTGTAGCCAATGTAACAATAACTTTTGAGACACTTTATCATTATCTGTGCACAGAGCCCATTTCTTTAAATCTATAATAGGGCTGGACAATTAATCACATTTGCGACTTGCAATTTAAAAATTGCAGAGGCATGCAATTTTTTTATTTTGTAACAGCATAGACTTGTTTGTTAGCTACACTCTGCACTATGTTAAACAAGGATTGGGGTTCAACGCAACAAGATATTCTCTTGAATAAAAAGATGCTGATTAATGAATAGTTCATTTTCTATTTTTAATTAGACATTGTGTACAAATATGCATATTAATGGGACATATTTGGTGCTTGTGGTTGAAAAATCGCAATCGCAATATTGGTTGATAAAACTCGCTTTTGATTTTTGGAAAATCGCACAGCCCTAATCTATAACATACTTGTAAGGATAAATACTAACTGATGTTGATGAGTAGGGGTGTACTGAGCAGTCTAAAGGTATATTAACTAGACAGATAGTGGCCAATAATGGAACAGTTTGGATTATTAGCATTTATGTATAGTGTAGGTATTAAAAACTCAAAATGATTTGGCTTTTTGAAACAAACTCCTAATTTCCTCTTTCCAGTATTTCTCTCAGCTGTTGTCCCATGTTTCACAAGGGAAAAAGTGCAAACTGTATTTTATTTAATGTGTACTGTATCCTTAGTATTTTATGTTTCCATCAATCAATTGATTTCTAAAACGGAGATGCCTATTTTTCTGATTGGAAGAGTGCTGTAGTATAAATTTCTAAAATGTTTGTCAGCCGACAATTAATCAGAACTTCCGCTATCACAATACACATCATGCCAGACACGCACACACACACACACACAACACCTTGCACGCCGACAATCAATTATTGTTGCTTCCTTTGACACCGTAATTCAATCAACGACATCTGAGCTGAGATGCAATACACAAGTTTCAGACAAAGGTAGAAGTTACGTAAGATGGTCAAAGGGGGACAACAGAAATGTATTTAAACTGACTGTTTTCATTTGTATGTTGAGTTTGTACGGTGGCAGTCTGGCAGTTTGTACTGTATCAGGCTCCCGGATTCGTTACAATAAACTTTGAGGGATTTTGTCTTTGCCACTACTCATGTTGAGTCGTCTCTGTTAGTTTGTTGGAGTTTTTTTTTGGATTACAGTGCTAGTAATCCACACTACTTGGATTGTTTATCTGAAAGACAAAGCCTCAAGGAAATTTATTGCATAGAATTAAATGATAGCGGTCTAAAGAATACAACCATATTATAGATGTACAAACGGCTACTGTCAACAACTGCATAATTGTTTTAGTTCTGAAAGCTTAGTAAGGGGCGAAACAAAAGAGTACATTTGTACAGTTTATTTTTTTCTGCTCGATGAGGCTATAAAGACAGTAATGGTTAATTGCAATGGTGAGAAATTGGGGAGTTTCCTTCCTTGGAAAATTAGTGTAAAGACCTATTCATGCTACACAGCCAAACAGTAGAAAAACATTCCTGTTACATCCAACTGCCCCATTATAACACATTTACAGCATATTTCAATAAATCATTGTCGAAGTCTATACGTTGGTCTAGACGTTGCATGCAATGAGTTACGTGTCAACACCTCCAAAGCGATTTCTAAATTTAGCCACACAACATATGGATTGTTTTGATTTTGGACATTCTTTGAGGAAATGTTGAATGATTCTCATAATGGTTTCCTAGTTTATAGAAGCACAGTAGAATTCTCTTCGTTCATTTATAGACCAGAATACAGTAAAACACAGCCAGCAATTAAAGCTGTCAGCTTGAGTTCACTTTTTTCTTTGTTCTCCCACTGGAATGTCTTCACATGGCTTCCTTTTCACTGGTGACAAGCCAACTTGTCCATAGTGTCATCTTTTACAACAGTCATATATCTGGGCCTCTAATGGACTGTAATGATCTCAAAGGACTTATTCTTATCTTTTCATCACCAGCATCCCAATTCCTGTCAGAACAGTTTAACAGTCTAACTCACACCTCATGCCTTCCCATTTACTCTGATTATCAGGCTCCTTCACTCATGCCTCTTTGGTCTGCTCCTAACTTTTCTGGTTCAAGTTCTGCTTGTGAAATCAGAGAATTCCAAATGCTAAGGCACAGTGCTCATCATTCTTAACTCCTCAGCGATGTTCCATAGTCTAGAGGCATGTTGCAATATATTACCAGAAGCCTAGGCTAAAAATACTGCTACACAGCGTAACATATGATAATCTTGCCCAAGAACAACACCAAATCCCTAACTCAATTCAGTAAAATGTGGTGCAACACATCAAACTACGATTCACTTTTTTCCCTCTTTCTCTCTTGCAGAGTGTATGACTTTTTCCAAGCAAAATGAGAAAATTGTGTTTTTATGGAGCCACACTCACACCCCACAGCAGACACTTCCAGATGGGGTTTCAGAAACATGTGCTGTTGCTCTGCCTATGAAAGCAACACCATAAATCGAGCCTTTTGCTAAAGTTTAACAACCCAGAATTTCACGACCCCATCATCAATTTGATTTAAATACCAATTCATGAGATTGATGTCCCCTTTTAGCAGTCACGTCCACTTCTGTTGTGTCCTCACATGAAAAGACACACACTGCTAGGGTTAAGCCACGAGATGACCACAAAGTCATTACAAAGAACATGACCTACAGCTCACATCCCCAAGTTGTTGTGCAAGTCAAATGTTGTATATTTTTCCGTCTATGAAGGTACATGAGGCTGGTTTATCATTTTTCATTTTTATTCTACCATCTCATCTGCCCCCTGAGTACACTATGAAAAACACAACAAACCACAACCAACCAATCAACAATTAAGATGGTAGAGGACCGTTTTGCCGTCTTGTTGCCGATTGGTTTGTTGTTGTTTGTTATGTTTAAGTTCAGATCCCCCTATCCCCCTAGCATTTTTTTGAAACGTCACTCAGGTTTGAGTTATTACAGCCCGTGTTGTCATTTGAGACCAGTTTTTTTGATAGTGTACACAGGGGGTGTTCAGGGGGCAGAAAGCTAGCCGATCAAGGGGAGATTTGAAATAAAAATGTAATCTCATAGAGCACCTCTAATACAAGGGTGTGGTCAATACGTGTATTCGCTTTTGTTTTAAACTTGCTTAAAAAAAACTAACCACACATGCCATGGCTTCAATTCATAAAATTATTGTACTTTAATTTAAAATAATTCTACATCCCTACAGCATTTATAAGATCGTAAAGAAGGCCAACATCTTAGGCAGATAGTTGTTACAGGAACGGCTGCTGCAGGATATTTCCCCAGAGATGGACTACATATGGAGCAGAGACTAGTAGCTGGCACCTCTACCATCAATCAACTCGTGCCCTGCTGCCCTGAGCTGGTCCTCTCCCCCGAGCAGAGCTCACCCGGAGGGAGTCCAGCTCTTGAGGCTCAGGGTTCAGCTCTCCTCTTCTCACACCACCACCCACCACCACCTGCCCTTCCCAATTATGAAATAGACATAGAGAGAAATAGAGAGAAAGAAGAGAGTGAAGGTGATGATGGAAAAAGTTGTTGAAAGTGAGCCTCCTTCCACCCTGCTGAAGTCACAGAGTGGATAACCAAAATGGATGAAGCCAGTGTGTGCTCATGAACGCTAAAAGTTTAAGGCCCCAAATATGCCCTTCTGCATAAAGTAGTGCAGATATTTCCAGAAGCAAAAGTTCAATTATTCCATAAAAATAGAGGACTTTCCTATGTACAAATCCTAACTCCTCTTAAATTAATGAAGCAAAAATTTCTAGGCGAGGTTGTTGAAAGTTTGACAAATATATTGTTGAAAATCACAAAGAAATTACACAAAGTGAACTTAAAAATTGTATGTATTTAGAGACAAGATACGAGTAGGTACAGTATGTGATGGTCAGACTTAAAATCAAATACTCCTTTATCATCATAAAATAAAGATAGAAAAAGCAACATTTTCGCATCAGCCTCTGACCTCTTGGTAACCTCAGATCTTGTAACTCCCATGGCCAAGAAATGTGATGACAAATCGTTTATTGACCCTTTAAATAAGAGGCCAGGGGCCTGTACAACGAAGCGGGGTTACTGGCTTATCCGGGTAAGTTCGAGAGTAACTTGATGACGTGTGGCATAACTTCCCGGCTAACCCATACTACGAAAGGTGGATAGGTTTAAACCAAGGTATGCTGCCATGGCAATATACGCCACACGCCAAAACTGGTCCGAGCAGTTTTAGTTCTTGGTTAACCCGAGGTTTGCGCTAACCACACCCTATAAGTACAGCCCCTCCACCAACATTTTCGCCTAAGCCATTGGCAACAGTAGGATGATCCGTTTGGCATTGGCGCTCGCATTGTGAGGTGCTCTCCTCGCACACGTTCGCAGGGTGAGGGTTTTTTAGTGGCCGAGGGAATATCTTTGTTAGTTAATATTGTTAATTAATTGTTAGTTAATATGCAAACCATAGAAGGGTTTTAAGCAATCGCGGGTAATTACTAATATAAAAATAGGTGTCATACACTTCCATAAAGGCAATTGTGCAACTGCACTCCAGAGAATGAGGGCGATTATGACAATCGCAATTCACAGCACAAGTTGGGTATAAGGTGTATTTTGATATATTATGTACTAGCCCATAACCCACATAAAGTAGGCTATTAATTTGCATTTTGTTTGGGAGATTATTCTGAAGATGATAGCCTATAAATAGGCCTGCTAATTTCACATTTTTTAAACGTCTTTCTCTACAACCTCATGGCGATTTTAAGAATAATTTGCAAACATTACATTCTGCAAACTAATAAAATCCCGTAGCCTAACTGATTTAAGAAATGTGGCAATAATGTTTCACTTGCTACACATTTACCCAATCGGCAATACATTGCCAACAAGCCTGTCTTTCTTTGTTTGCGGCTTTAATTTCCCCTGAAGAGTACATTTGATCTCTTTGTAGCTTGTCTTGATTATTATGCATTTCCTATCAGTGAAATAAGGTGATTGCGCCATCGTTGAGAAGGATTACTTGCGCTGATATCTGCCCCTTTATGTGAACGTGCACAAACTCCAGTTAGGTTAACGCTGGTTCAACAAATCAATCTCATAACCAGCGTCGTAGTACCGATTAACATCAATCAGGATAACCAGAGTTTGTCAACCCCGGTTTAACAAGGTAACCCTGGGTTACTTCTGGTTTGGTTAAACTCCCTTTGTAGTACAGGCCCCAGGTAGCACAGGTCAAGACAGCGCTGTGCTCCTCTCACTTCCTTTTCCTAGGACGTGATGAGTGGTCCACAGTCAGGCAAGTATGTGGGCTTTACAACCCTTCCCTCATGTGTTTGCTGGATTAGGGTGTACATAACACAAGCTCTGACAGCCTAGCCAACATGTCTTCATCAGTGTGCTCCACACAAGGGAGCCAAGATGGACTGTTATTTTTCCATGCATGACTTCCTGCAGTAAGCATCACTTCCTAAACATTTTAAAGCTTAGCTACACTTCAAACAACATCCACGCAAAGGCCACGCTGGCCCTCAAACTAAATGCTATTCCAAGAAAACGCATGGCATGGCTTCGTGATTCTTGTCGAGCACAGTTTGGGGAGCACAAGCACACAGTATTCCTCCCAGTCGTGTCTGCCTGAGACCTCGGACTTCAAGAATTTATGTAAGCTCCTCCAAGTGGCGTGAGCAAGAGTTGCAGCCCATTCTGAATTTGCAGCACAGCAGTCAAGCCACATTTTAAACACACTTGGGAATCGCCTGGCACTCTGACTGAGTATCAGCTCATCCAACTCAGAATTGATGGAGGATAATACTGCAGTCCTGAAGAGAAATTCTCTTTTTAGACCTTAGTCTTTTAGACCTTTTAGACCTTAGTTCAGGTTGAAGTGTGTGTGTGGCCTTCCTAATTATGGTGGAACAATCCTAATGGCCTTCCTAATTATGGTGGAACAATCATCACCCAGTGTTCACCAAGTTCTGATAAGTGCCATCCTACACTTCTGCTACATCCTACACTCCCCCCCCCCCCCTTAATGAGGAGCATTAGTACTGTAGATGCATGAGTCATATGTGCACAGCAACAAAAAAAACACTCTTGGAAACACAGGCAGGAGTTTCAAAACAGCAAGGAACCGCAAGGAGCCGACTCCATCTGGGGCCTCTGCAGAGTATGTGCACATTTCCCAGCAAGCCATTATCTCTCGAGAATAGCCCTCATTACAGGCCAAAGGAAACCTACAAAATGAGATGGTCTGCTACTACTGATAAGCCATGTTCTCATTATTATTAAACTGGCTGGCTGTCATTAAGTCATCTTACATATAGCCTACTAATATAAATTATACAACTTTACTTTTACACTCAAGCTGAGTATCAATATGTTTATATTTTTCCATTTCTAATGGAGCAGCTGGTTGCAGTCACGTCGTATCTTGACACGTGCACATGACATTGCACCTGGGATGTGAATATAAATGTTAAGTACGGTCACAAAACATTTTTTGTGTGAATAGATTTAAGTTTTATATCCATGGTTTTTCAGCCACGTTGGCCATTCACAAGATTTAAACATAGGGGCTCAGGTTGATCTATCAACAATTTCAGCCAAGTTTTTGCTGGACACCTGGACTGCATCTTTCAAACCAGTCAAGCCAACACTGTCAAGGAAAAGAGTCAGTATGAAGGGACATTGTCCAGTCCAACCTGAGAGTGTCAGATAAATGCACCAGCGATAAACCTGGTCCATGCATTGGTCAGTTAAGTGTCTGAAGTGTCACATCTTTTTCAAGTATAAGCTCCAAAGGTGAGAGATTAGTCTGCGAGGCAGAGGCAGCCTGCGATTTTGTCTATCGTTCAAAGCTAGAGATCAAAGCTACCATGGGATACAGTGCTTGTAAACAGACAGGCCCCTACAGCGCCTGATCTGCCCTGTTCCGACAACACTCTTAGTGGCCAGGATCCCAAATGCACACTCACAGTTTCCTGCAAGTCAGGTAGACTGACTAAGAGCTTACAAAAACCATTCAAGAGCATTCGTGGCACAGAAAACGCACTCATCCTCACTGCCACTGGAATGCTTCAGAACACCGAGTGACTGACGCAGGCGATTTCAATTCCTCTCCCAAGATAAACTTTGTAGGACGGAATCTGGGGATCGGTGCTGCTGCCAGCAGCATCATGGCAGCCCCTGCAGCTCAACAAATCAGTCTCTGCAGCTGGCGTAATAAATCTCTTCGCCTGTGCTCCTGGGGGAGGAACTCCATGTTTATACTGGGTGCGAGATTGGGGGGCCTGGGGGTTTCGCAGGGCAGAGGTGTAGCGGCGTGCCAAAGGAAGCCGAGGAAACTTGAGAATGCCTCCTCATGCGAGGCAGCATCGCAGGGGGCTCAAGAGGCCTGGAGGAAGTGGAAGCGTGATTGGGGCACAGGGCACGGTGGAAGTTCCCGGGGAGAGAAACAGGGAGCCCCGTAGATAATCAAGCCGTAGTTAGTCATGCTGGTTCACCTGATCCACCGTGAACTTAATTTATTAGATTTAAACTGGAAAATATGCAAAGCACGGGAGCCATACCAACCCATACCAACTTTCACTCATATGTTATGACTAAATGGCCCATCTTTTCTACAAGATCTTCTCAGTAAATTTATGAGTAATGAATTAGTTCCGGGACTGCACAAAAAGATTATCAGGATGGTCCAGGTTGGACATGATGGATACAATGCTGGATATTATGCAGATGCATACTGTATTCATATCAGGTATGGCAGTCATGTCCTTTTGTCTTGACAAACATTAACAGATTTCTTTAAGTGCGCCTTTGTGGGGTTCTTTTAAGAGATCAAAGTTTTGGAGCTACTACCACCTCTGAACCTTCACTTACAGTGTTCATTCAAAGGGACTTAATAGGGACTTAAATCAAATCAATTCAGGCTCAATAGTAGCATTACTATGTGAAAACAACAGGGAATACACTGATTTGGACCAAGAAGGACAGGAGGAGAAAGGAATGATCCTTATTCTCAGTCGAATAACCATTCTGGTATATTTCCATGGCCTTGAAAGCATGAGCACATTGCAATCACACAAGCAATGAAATAACTCAAATACATTTTGTTCCACACTATTACTCAAAATCTACCGTCAAATGAAAGACACTGCAAGGACTTGACAGTGTGGTTTTTTTCAGGATGTGGTTAGTCACAACTCAAAAAAGAAAAAATACAAAAGCTTCACAAAGACCTATGCTGTTTTCCACCAAACCCCTCTGGAAAGCCCATTTAACTGCTCCACACAAAAAGCTGCAAACTCGGCTTTCATGTGGTTAACACACCTGACAGCACTTTGCGGCCTTCCCCTTTAAGTCTCCCATTGTCAGCTAAAACTACTGCCTGGGATGCATGACATCATTTTCCCCCTCAGATGGAAAACATAAAGGAAAAAAGGCTGACCAGGACATGGCATTAGGCCTAACATGAGAACAGGTGAAATACGGTCTTCACCGTCCTGCAAGAAAGAAGAGAAACCTGAACACTGTTTTGGAAGGTCAAAATTATGAGTCCCGGTTCGGTGTGGTGGAAGTAGAAACAGAAGAAATACAATGAAATATTGCCCTTCAAAGTGAATTCTGAAGCTCTGCCTCTACATAGATTATAGTCATATATCAGTGAGCATCAACCCTTCTTTTGCTTCAAGCAGATCAGCCTCCTTAGCCATCCCCCATTTCACGGAGGACACAGACTACTGTTGTCTATGTGTGTGTACACTGTAAATATCAAGCACCTTTTTCTCTGCAGTGAGCCCTCTCCACCCACACTGGCACTCAAGCACCCTCTATTGGGATGGTCAACACTGGGTGGGGGGTGGAGGCTGGGAGATGGCGTTGGAGAAACAACTTTTCCTTATTGTTAATCTCCTGAATTACTCGCCGTCTGTCCACTGAGATACACGCCTCTCGTGATCTGCCCCGGAGAGAAAAAAAAATTCTCAGACCACGAGCCGAATGTGAATGCAGGAGCCCCGAGGCCCGTTCTCTCACGCCCCTTATCTCTTCAGCAAATTCCCCTTCACCCCTCAAACTGGGTCTTTGTTTTTCTCTCTTAATCGCCAATATCAAATCTATAGAGGCTAAAGGGTCCAAGTTGGCACACTCAACCCAAGAAAAAAATAATCTGCCGCACTTCTAAGACTTTGAAGTTTCAAACATACAATTTATAGCCAAGTTAAAATCCTTACTAAGATCCTCTTTTTTAAGGCACAAGACAGGGTGGTCTATTGTAATTGTTGGTGCAGGTGGAGTCAAACGAAAGCCCTTGTTCTTGGAGATATTCCCTTGCGTAGTTGAGCCATTTTCCTCCCAGGTGCTGTCTGTGCCAGGGCAGCGCTTCAGAAAACAGAGCCAGAGCTACTGTGATGGCTCACTGAAGTGGTCTTAGAAAATGGTCTTACAGTGGGGCAAATGTAGAATACAGGCTATAACTTGTATTATAGATGAGAGCTCAGGAATTGTCCATTCTTAGACTTGAAGAGCTATTCCCAAAGGCTTGTGTTTACCATTGGATGATGCCCAATATGCCTCCTTTGAAAAATAAAGAGTTCATTTCTAAGAGTACAAATACAGTACATCTGCACAGTCAGTCATTATATACTTGTGTAAACAAATCAATAATAAGGCCAGGTAGTTTGACAGTCTATCTGGCTAACTCAAGATAGCATAAAATCATTAACAACCATTTTACCATCAGCAGGCTCATTTTGCTGTTGGTCTACAAAACTGGCAGCAATCTTTTTTACTCATTTGCAACATTACACATAGTGATTTTCCCAGAAATTAGTCATCAAACTTTTGGGAGGAATTTTATTTGGATTGAATTTCCGGAATTAATGAACTCAGACACTACTTCAGGTGGGCGGCAGTCAGACAAACAGATGGAAACGGATGTCCTGAGGTGACGCTGACTCATGTCAGTAAGTAATGTAGAGAAATGGGAAATCCTAGGCCATTAAGAATGAATATGACAAGGGAGCCTTTTATGGCAAGATGATTTCAGAGATTCTTTGTTCAACTACATTTCCAGGAGATCCCAAGCACATGCACACCAGCAACACAGTGACACACAAACACACATCTTGCTCACAGCTAGTTAGTCTACAACAGGCAAAGGAAGAGAGAGATTTCTCGGGATGCATGAGACTGAGCCCAGTCACTTTTTCCTGTCTTTTGATAAAGTTTCTGTTATAGCCATCAGGCTAGAATGATAGAGGACATGAACCTTCTGGGCTCACCTTTTGTTTCCAGGCCAGCACAGGAGCACCACAGAGTGGGTGTACCAGGAAGTGCAGAGACATTCAGGGTTAAAGGAAGGAGACAAAAAGAGAAAAGAGGCCTTCTGGGAATGAACTTTGGCTGCAGTCTGCCTAGTCACTTAATAGAATAAGCAGATGACCAACATGAGAATAAAACTGCGGGGACAACTGATTAATAAAAGTATGTGTTATTGAGTGAGAAAGAAAGTGAGAAAGTGAATTTCCTCCCTGTTAGAATAGGCCTACATCTCAACAGGGAGCTTTACAGACATTTATATAGATGTTAAGTAAGGTTAACACCATTCAATATATAACACCACTGTAATCCGTTCTCCATACCCAACCTTAACAGAAACAGAGAAAAAGCTCCACCTTGTGGTGGCTTTTAATGTAGTCGACATTTTTCTTCACAACTACAAATGACATAATTCTGTATTTAGAATCTTGAAGAAGGACAGATATCTTTAACATCATTTCTTTAATTCTGCATCCACTTGCCATTTGTCATTGTAAATTTTCTAACAATGGATTGCAACAACTACAATAAAGAACATTTCAAAATTCCAAAGTCAAATATACAAATCTTTTTTGGATGAATGCACCAGATTGAAAACAGATTTGATTAAAAAACCTCAAAGAACAATTTTCTATTGATGATAAATCAATGATACAATTAGTAGCTTGTATAAATTAGTTTAATAGGCCTTGTCTTTTCTCCAACAATAAAATAACAAAACTCAACTCAACAACTAAGGTACTAAGATGTTGATGTTGAGTAACTGAACAGGAATAGGTAGAGGTGATATGATAGCCCAGATTTATACTTTCTAAATCTAAATGCAAGTAAATAAGTGAAGAAACATATGCAGGTAATGCAGGTTATTAAAACTGAGGAACATTAATTATAACATACATATTAATGAAAATGTAAATGTAGACTAAATATTTGACTAGTGTGATTCCTACACACAAAGCAAGCCATGTATCATAGTATTATATTGGTAAGTGTAGGTTACATAAAATGAGGAGAAACTCAAGAATGGTCAGTCTGAAAAACGTCTGGTCTAACCTTGAACATTCTGTGTTTTTAATCTTTCCTAGCACACCAGAAAAAAAAGATGCCACACGGGATAAGAGGAAGGTCACTTCATAACAGCATAACTATCTCAAATGGCATATCATACAGTGTGAATCAAGGTGGCAAAAACTGAGCCACAAGCAGAAAAGAAGCCTAGACCAGATCAAGGCTTTAGGTTTGGAACAGCAGCTACTTCAGAGAGGCAAACAAGTCCTGTCTACATGCAAAATGGCTAACAAGTAACAACTTCGGAGCATCTAGCCTAGTCTTGCTATCAACACCAAAGGTTCACATCAAGCTCAGAGGCCTACTGTATTTACAAAAGACTGCATTTGGAATCTCATTAGGGCAAAATAAAGCATTTGACAAAAGATTTTGTTTTTCCTTTCTTTTTTTTTTCCCCGTTTCAAACCAGAAAATATTGGATGGAATTTGTGAGAGAGTGAACAGAGGGGACAGAGACTGGAGACAAAGAAGACACAGACATGTGTTGACTTTGCTTAAGTGTTGGATTATACATGGGAATGTACTGGATAATGTTCACTGAAGCCCAAACATATTTTGAAACCATCCCAACTTGATATATGTATGCATTATTTAGTCATAGAATCTATAAATAAGATCATAGATATATATATATATATATATATATATAATTAATATTTATGTTATACTTACAGCACACACAAAAATATGTGTACTGCATAATATATCTATTTATATTTAAACGAGCAGCAATATAAAAACACACACACACACGCACGCAAACACCTGCCAATACCATACAATTATCTGCAATAAAAAATAAAGAGGAATACAAAATTAAATGTCTGGTCTACACAAGTAAACCAAATATTTACAATATGCAATTTGTACTGAAACTTCTCATGCACAGAGAGATTTCAATATCCATCGAGACTGGTTTGAAAATAGGCTGGGTCAACATGGATTACCAAAAGTTAATCTCGAAGAGTATGAAATGCCAAAATGAGTCTAACCTTTGAAAAACAAACCAAAAGAGTGAATCTAAATGTCTTAGTATGGAAGACATTTAAGCCCTTTTGAGGAATGGCTTGTTCGTCAACACAGTTGGTTTCAAACATACTACAGATTATACTTGTATTTATGCAATGTACACGGGCACACAATATCCACACCTCTACATCTATTGTGATTCCAAAGATAGGCTAACTCTTCATGCTTCTCAAGTTTCTCAATTTTTTTTATTTTCTCTACACTGCAGAAAAAAAAAGAAAAAAAAAAAACGCAGTGTTTCTTCACGGTTTCACAGGATACGACATCTGTAGAGATATCTTTTTACAACTGCAGAAAAAACATTCATCGATTATAGTTTAACCAACACACACTGGCGACTAAAATGCAGGAGTCTATTTATCCAAAAATAGATCAAACTTTTCTTTTTTTTCCCTTTCTTTTTTTTTCTGGATTGACGTCTATGAGAAGGCCCAAGCAGCACAGCAGTAGCAGAACACCCAGAACAGGAAAACACCACACACACAACTAATCACTGGCCCTTACACAGTGGCAGAAGAAAAAAACAATCACACTTAATCTCAGTGTCCCACACAACTTTAACTAATACAAAACCATCCCCATCAACATATATATCAATATTCTGTCAACACCTGATTGTTGTCCCACCATCACAAAAGTCAACGTCTTTGTCTGACTGGCAGGGAGTGGAATAATGGATTAAGACATGAAGAGGTTTAAAATCGACAGTTGATGTGTGTGAACTCTTCACTTGAGGCCTACTTCCTGTCTTCAGTAGAAACTAACAGAGACGGCCAACTCCCCTTATTCAGGTCAGTGAGCAACCCTGATCTGCTGCTAACTAGAATGTATCTTCCACAGATCCAATATGCAAACCAAGCAAAACGGGCACCCGAAAACAATTGGGACTGTAAAACAGAGAAGGCAAAAAGTGCTCACAAGAACGCAGGCGCGCATGTACACATCACACTCACCCCAACTTGCGTTTTTCATATATATATTTATATATATATATATATAACCCTAAAATGTCTGCGCTTGGGACCTTATGGAATTCAAGCAATGTCCACCACTACATATAATATAACCTATAACACAGGAATCCAGATCATAGGCACACAAAGCTAAGGAGGAATGTCAGAAGACTTCAATGCGTACAATTTGCCACAGACTAGAAGTTAAGATTATGTAGCAGATCAGCAATGCGAAAGGCCAATTACGGGCAACTGCTTATTGTTATTTGTAACTCCACGTCTGTCTATGCAAAAATGCACAGAGGTTAAAGGGGAAAAAAGAACAACAATGAAGCACGCTGATGGCTACAGAAGCCTACATACTGTGGAAAGAAGGAGGGGAAAAAAGATTAAGGGGGAAATAAATTGCTGAAAGTCTTTGTCTTGTCAATCTTTGTAAAAGGCAGTGTGCCTCTTAAATGCGGCACAGGCAATGAAGAAAGTTCTGTACATTACAATCACGGCTGACAACTAACCACCTCTACCGGTGCGCAGAAGAAAAGGTCCGTTATGGCCACAGGTCTCTAGAGTCCGAATGACCTGATGTGACCAGACCAGAGAGAAAAAACAAACAAAAAACAACCACAGCACCGTGTGATGGGCCTTACATTGGCAGCCACGTCGGTACATGGGTTAGCAGCGTCCAAATTCTGTACTGTACTGTTCTGTACTGTACTGTTCGTGACGATCTGCTGGACAAAGCCAAGCTCTAAGGCCACTGGCCCCGATGCTCGAGAGATCAGACGGGAACTCAGGCCGCATGTGGAATGGCTGCGAGCTCAGGCAAAGGTTCTGGAATCGAGGCACCAGGATAGGTTAGGAAGAGAGTGAGTGGCAACCTAGTGGTCGGTGGGTCGGTGGTTAAGCGTTTTGGCGCTACACCTACAGACCAGTCAGGTCCACTATGGCCTTAATGAAGATGGTGTCATCGCGGATGTAGGAGTTTTTCGAGTCGAGCTTTGAGAGCGGGCAGAAGAGCGGACAGCCACTGGCAATGTTCATGTCGCTGACGGGCCGCTGGAAGGATGAGGAGGAGATGTCGGGCCGGAAGGCATCAATGATATGCTCACGGTTGTTCTGGTCAAGGAGCATAAGAGTCACCTGGGAGGTAAACCAACAGGGAAGAGCCAAGGCTTGAAATCCAGAAACATCACTTATTTAGTTCTCTGAACCTACCTCACACACATACAAGCAATTCCAGTAACCTGCAGGTCAGGTAAGACATGGGACAGATGGGTGGGCGGTGCTACTGATGGGAAAAATGCAGGTGATGCTCCCTAAGGGGTCCCCGCTGATTTAGGTGCATTCTTAGTGCCTTTGTGTTATTGGTAAACACGCTGGTCCAAATGCGTTGGTATAGTGGACCAGTTTACAAAGATGTTTACATACACATCTTTGGTGATATAAAATGTTGCCTTTCCCTTCTTTGAACCGTTAATGTTTAAAATTTGGACAGTTATTAAGTTTTATGGCTGCAAGGATAGTCTTGCAGCTAACATGATTTTTGGGGTAGTGCAGTAATCACAGCCCTCCAATATTAGAATATAGGTCTAAACATGCAGAGATAACCATTAAAGGTGCTCTGTCACACATATCATTTTTACTTGTTTTTTGTTTTTAAATGGGTCACTATAAGTTTGATTTATATGGTGCATGTGAATTTAAAAACAATCTTTGCTGTCTGCCATATCCAATAGACAGAAATAAATTGAGAACTGAGTCCAATTCAAAAAGTTGATAAACTGTCACCTAATCCATGCTCAACAGGTTTTGATTAATGGCCGCCCCACAAAATTCTTACCATGTTGGATAATTTAATATTCGTCAAAATAAAGGTTACAGTGAAGAGTATAAAATCTCAATACTAATAGGCAAAAAGGTAGACATCTTTTTCTCATTTTTAGTTTATCCTGAATATCAGGACGCTTAGGGACAAATGGCATTTGGAAAAGTACATTACACCTAAATTTCTGGGTCAGGCCATTTGAATAGTTTGGATTTAGTGGTGGCAAGAGTCATAGCCCATCTAAAGTTACATACAATCTCTAGAGATCTTCTTTAAAGTTTACGATGTTGCCACCTAGACTATGGGAGTCACTGTCAAAAATACTTAACTTCAGTAATCAATATGAATGATTACATTTCAGTTCTCCCTAAAACTGTAATTTATCTGCCTTCATTATCAGCGTTTCTCATACATTGACACCGTTGTCTAAATGTGAACCAACAATATTCTAGTCTCTCTGATGTATTTATAAGGTCACTTCAGTTTGTCTTGCCTTCATCTTTCTATAAAGATAGTGTGTTGTGATCTGTTGTGGTCCTACCAAGCCTTGGTAAATAGGTACTAGGGTGCTAAACAAAACTAGTGTACTATACACAGTTTCTGTGCACTTTAAATGGATGTCAAAACTATGGTCGATCATGTGTTACAAGTGCATTAGAAAATAATTATTTCGGCTTACTTTCTGGTTGAACGGCCACTTAAGCAAGGCATCACTGTGTCCCCTCATCACCACGAAGAACAAAGACAAGTGAGTGCCACGTCCCGTTCCATCCCCATTCAGATAGATGCGCAAGCACATCTTGTAGCCATATTTACTGGTGTAGAAGGCTAAAGAACACACAAACACAAACATGCTCTGATCATACATGAGATACATCTAAAACAGGGGTTCTCACTGAACACCAGTCTGCAATACCTCTGGCTCAGGTTACCCTAATAAACAAAATAATGTATATAAATCTAAGGTAGACATTAATAAGGAATAAAGGTATTACATAAAATTTAATATCAACATTTAAATGTAGGTAACATTTATCCGCATAGGCAACACACAATTTCAATATTTTGTGATTTGGGTAGATAGTTTGTCAATTGGAAAATTGGGTTTGGGTTTGGGTTGATAGTTTGTCAATTGGAAAAAGTGTGTCCCCGGCAAAAAAAAGTCTAGGAAACACTGATCTAACTCATGTCTTAAGATTCCCATGTTCATTTTCATAATTTACATTGCTTAGAGTTAAAGTGGACATATTATACCTCTTTTTAAAGAATTTAGAATGGGTCTATGGGCTATACAAATCAAGTTCATGAAGTTCTTTGCAAAAAATCACTCTCACATAAATAGATTTCACCAGCTCTATTCTTGCCAGTTTCGGTCTCTCCCAAATTGAGCCGTTTAAGGGCTCTGTCACTTTTATGCAAATAAGCTGTTGCTGGTCACGCCCCGCCCTGCCCATGAGAAGCCTCCGGCTGTGTGAACTGTTTACATTGCTCGAAAATTACTGCAAATAGAGCCGGTATCAGAACCCGATGCCGAACAAGAGGATCCACCAGCACAAACAGCAAGAATGCAGCAAGCGGTTTCTGAAGTCAACTTATTTAATAAACGTATTTGTTACCATTGGATCCCTCCTTAGTTGTTAAGGTAATGTTTTAGAAACATAATGCCATCTCTTTACAACATTTAGTATTTGCTAAAATTTTCAACTCAACAAAGCTTGAATACGTTCAAGTAACATTTTATAAAGTGAGGCTACAACTGCTAACGTCAGACTATGGGCTTTTAGACTAACGTTACTTGATGGCGCGCCTCCACTGATAACATGATAAACATTTCATTTAAACCTAGACAATATTTTAACAAGCATTAGAAGGTGTTCACATTGGGTGGGTTTTTTTTTTAGCAAAAAACACAGACTCCGAGGCTTTTTCTAGTACAAAAAAAGCACTGGCAGCATTTATCAGTTGATAACTTTTTTTTTACCATGTCATGAACGTGAGCTAATCTCACGTGTATTAGCTAACATGCTAACTTTTGAAAGGTCTGAAATAAAGACAACTGGTAACCAAAAAAATCCAAATATGGATAACTTTACTCAATAGATCAATACTATTACACAGTGACATTGGCGAGTCATATCGCTCACGGTGTTAATAGTTGACATTTTATAATCCTCTACCTCGACCGTCTCCTGTTACTGCTGGTTGCCACAGGACGCCAGAGTTTTGATTCCTGACAATGATTGGTCAGCTGTTCCAAAAAGAATCCGACGTATTTCTCAACTTGAAAAACTGGCGGCAGCGTTTTAAAAAGCGCCCAGGTAGTACGGAGAGAAACATCTCTCAATCTAAGCAGATAGACATTAGCTTTGGCTAAATGGGTGGGGATTCGACGGGTGCTGGGGTTGATCTATGCCAATTCCCTTAGTGTGACGTGAGAATAAGGGAGCCATCTAAAAGGCTCACAGGAGCATAATATTCTTGACACCAAAGTCTTTCTACTGACCGTCAGAAAACGGATGGACGTTTTTTTTTCACGCTTGGACAGTTTATAAGAACAGTAGAGGCCCAAATATGAACTCAAAGCCCCGTAAAAAGCGAGTTTTTGCATAATATGTCCCCTTTAAACAATCATGCTTAAAAGTTTTTTAGCCCAAGTGCTAAAGCCCACTCAAAGTTGAAAAACATCCATACAGCAGACATGGTTCCTTGTTTTGGTACAAGTTCGTCTGTTTCCTTTCCTGCCGTTTCTGAAACATCAGTTTCTCTACTTTTACATGGGGTTTCCATCTTGTTCACTGCTCAGACTGAACTTTCAGATAGATCACTGATTGGACACTCATTGACAGGAATAAACTCAGAGGTATTTGGGAAAATTATTCTTTCTCCGGGTGACTTAAGTATATATATATAAAAAAAAAAAAAAGCATGTAGCTGTGCGCTTTTCAGCCTGTGCACATTTTGCCAGATTTAATTCAGTCATAAGAATTAAGGAGAGTTGCGCATTCTAGGCAGAGCAACCCTGAAATCGGGGCGTTTCTCATGTAAAGTTTTCTTACGCGTGTTGTTCTGAAGTCCTTTTACTGTTAAGCTCTTTTGAGATCGGTATGATGGTCAAGCGCCACTCTATGGTGATGAAGTATATAGCGTTTGATGCCGGTTGCATGTCATTAAATTGCAAATCTGATTTTGAAGTAGTTCGAGATTAAGTGCAGAGAATTCCGCCCTCAGTTGTTAGAATGTCTGATGTTAATGGTGCATCTCAAGGAGTTACTGGTAAAACTGATAGCAGTTCTTGCAATTATGTCAAGTTGCCTATAACCTGTAAGACTTGCACAACCAAAAACCACCCAGCTGTGGCCCCAGGTGTACTGTAGCAGCCCAGCATAGAGAATGTGCATTTAAGGTACACTGAGTGTGCCCATGGCATGACATGGGAATGGAGGCACAATGCCAGAACCTTGCCTAAATGTGTAGGCATCCAAATGGCAACCTTATTATTCTCAACCTTATTATCTCAACCACGACCAGACTCAAAGTCACAGGAACTTACCAGGGGAGAACATTGCTGGGGCTCTTCCAGCGACAGCATCAGCCCTTTTCTTGCTAAAGTCGGAGATCTTCCACACAAAGACGCCATCATACGTGGCGGCTGACATCTCCCTCATCTTCCCTTCCATCTCCACGATGGAGAGATCCCTCAGGCCTACTGTCCGCTCCAGCTGACGCACCTGGGTGAAACCCAAACATGGTATTTCAAGCCAACAGCAGACAGCCTGATGAAGACCTAGTGAGGGGTTGAAACATGCTGGCTTGTTAATATGAAGTAGTATAGCTACAATAAAAGGTTTTCACCTATTTTTCCATCTATATTGACATCTTCTGAGTTTATCTCCATTACGATAAAACACAGTCAAAAACCCCTGATTACATGACTCGGGCATAGGTTAATTTAGGCCTTACACACCTAAAGTTTCCTTATGTTGTTTTTCACATGTGCACATGCATTAGGGCACATATGTCAAACACGTGGCCCGCCATGCAATTTAAAGGCCCACTAAGCAACATTTTTCAGTTAATTAATCCGTTTCATACTGTTTAGGATGCTAACATGAGTCATTACACGGCGAACGAATGGTGTAGAATGCGCCACTGTGGCCTACAACGGTAGATACAGCATTTGCAATGAATGTTGCTTAGCCCTGCTTTAATGTGGCCCGCGAGACCTTAAAAGGTAGGGGTTCAAAAATAAATAGGTCAAAGGAGGGCTTTGATCAAAAACTACATTTGCATGTTGATTGTGTACCCGCGAAGTGATGGCTGATGTATACCTCGCCGACGTTCTGCGTCGGAGTCACAGCAACGTGTGGCAATTCACCGCCACAACACAAAGGGGCATGGGTTGTTCTTAGAATGTTTCTCGAACGTGGAGTCAAAGATCGTTTGGAACAGCTTCATCAACCATCTCTGGTGGAGTGCTTGTTGCCATATGTTACAGCAGTTGCAGGTACAGTGTTAATTGGCATGCGGATAAATAAAGTCATTGTTTAGAAAAATTGGGAGTAGCAGCACTGCACTTGTAAGTTAGATGTATAGAAAAAAAATGCGAAGGAAAACTACAAACCTATAAAATATTGTTTGCACAAACTGTAAGCACAGGCGCAGAGCTTCAGCGAAGGTGTGCAGAGCTACTGAGTTGCTGCGATGCAGAAGTATACATCAGCCTTTATCGTCACAACATGGCAGTGATTCCACACTGCCAATGTAAAAGCTGTGTAAAAGTTCATCTGAGGACAGCCATTATGTTGATGTGGCCCTCGGTGAAAATGAGTTTGGCACCCCTGCATTTGGGAGACTGTATGGAGTACGGCTGCATGATATCAGAAAAACATGCGATTTGCAATGTGTGAGTGTTGCGAGATCACATGCGATAAGTAAGCGTTAATGTTTTTCTGCTTTGGATTTGACAAGAGACAAGGGTTATGGGTTGACGATGTGTTGAGTGTGTCTACTCTGTGTCTACAATCACAGCTGGTAGATTGTGAAGTGAAAGACATGGGGATGGATGACCTGGTAAAGTTTGGACTTCCTTCCACACACACACGTTGTGCGTTCACCTTGTTGCTGAGTATCTCAATCTTGTCCTGGTCCAGTCGGTGCTGGCGATTATAGGCCTCCATGGTGGCAGAGGAGCGCTCCATCTCGCGGTTGAGCACACACACAATGTTCTCAAACGTGCCCACTTTCAGTTCGAGCTCCTGGCAACGGCGTCCAAGCTCGGCCACCTTGGTCTTCTCGTTGTGCAGCTGGAGCTCCAGGGCGGCGCCCACGCCGGTGGGCAGCGGGGTGAAAGAGGTGGACAGTGTGGGCGTAGGCAGGGGTGCGCAGGCGCCCTGCACGGGGGCCCCCACACCCAGTTGGCCCATCTTCTGCTCGAGGTCTTGCAGTGCCTGGTGCAGCTCGTGGATCTTGTGGCTGGCCAGCTCCAAACTCTGAGGCTGCAGACTCTCCAAGTTCACCTTGATGCCCATGATAAAGTGCAGCAGCAGGTTCAGGTGTTCATAGGAGCAGGCACGCTCGTGGTCCTGGATCTTCTCTTTCTCCACCTCACGAGGGACCGGGGCACACACACGCACGTGCACACACACATGCAAACACACACACCAACCAGACATTAACTTAAAGCACAGTTATAATTCAGACTCTCTCACAAAAAAAGAAACATTTACATAAGATAAATATAATACAAGCAAATGCACAGGGTGGAGAGAATAAGAGACAAAGTACGTGTGTGTTTAACTACATGTTTAAGATTTTACATGTTCTGTTTTTTCTTTGTTACAACTTACTGGTACAAACGAAAAAAAGGAAAAAACAAAAATGCACTCACTGACATATCGCAGCCCACAACATGAAATCTGCAGGGTGCTCTAAATTTAGTACAGAGCTTGATGTGGTCCACATACTGTCAGGAGGAGGAAGAAGGAAGAAAGAAAAAATAAAACACATCAAATAACACACATCATCCCAAAACAGCCCAATGAAGTAAACGGCACTTTTAACCACAAAAAAAAGCCTATGACATTAGCAAAGCTAATTACTTAGCCAAATTCCCGCTCGATAATGCACTTGAATTTCTTGGAATAGAGAGAGGGAGGGGGGGTGCAACCAGCCTTGAACTTTCCAGTTGTAATCCTTCACATCTCCTCTGAGCTGGAGGAAGCACTGAGCGTTACCCTGGCCATCTGCTGAACCACTCAGCCCTGGCAATACTGCTACCTCTGGCACAATGCATTGTCTCATCTACTTAAGTACTGAGAGTGCTTAAAAATGCCACTCTGATTATAGGCATCTTAAAAGCTGGCTAATTTGAGGACAGCGCATCTATGCACCTTCTGTTCTGTTAGTGATGCAAATCAACAGTGGGGAGAGACGGACTTCAACTTACTGACCTTTTCTCTGGGAATTTTTTTCTTGGAACATCCTTCACATATCATTGGGTATTTTGGACATATTTCATCATGAGCCTAAAAATATCAAAACATAAACTAGTGACTGATAAAAAAAATAAATCTGAGCAATTGGCAGTCACATGCAATGACGCATTCAGCTAACAGCCATCAGAATAACATTTTAGTATTATTGCAGAAACCCAATCTAAGTACTGGTTACATACAAGACATGTATGTAAAGTGCATATTCAAAACTCAATTCATTAAAAATACTATTACCTTGATATCTTTAAACTGGAAAGGTTCTTTGCAGTATTTGCAATTTAATGTTCTTTCCGGGCATTCTCGCTCATTATGTCGTTCCAGCTCATTGGCCCGGAGAAGTTCTTTACAGGAGGGACATGAAATGATCATATAGTCACACTTTCCTTCGTGGGTAAGCTACAAAGACACAAAATAGAAAGTAGTCAAACTACATTTTCCATATTTCCAGAATCCGTTTGGTCGAATCCAGGAGAGAAGTGAAGTAGTTATTTTTTACACCTTAAAAAAATCATTTTTTGTTATTTTACAATAACGAATTGGTGAACTGTTTCACAGTTACTCAGTGTGATGAATAAAAACTACTTCATTGTACATCTCTACCTCGTACTCTTTAATGCTGCCCGTCCAAGAACAGCCTTCATTAGGACAAACTGCTGCTAGAGCCTCCACCTCTCTTCTTGCTGCGTTGTCAGGAAAAGCCTGAGATTCAAAATGAAAACAGAGAGAGATAAGAATACCTGATAGTTTTTTCTCCAAAGACATGTGTCAAAACGACAACTTTTGTCAGATTATTCACATAAATGGAAGAAAGGTAGAAGTAATTAGGCTGAGGTAGATCTAGGAGTAATTAGGCTACTGGTAAAACAAATGAATCCGTTCAATGAAAAAATGATCCGTTCAATACTGTTAAGTATGTCTAAACATGCATAATGGTGAGAAAGTCGATGTGTTACTAAAGCATTTGAGCTACTTACACAGCCTGGTTTCAGAATGGATGTTGGCTCTTCAAATATCTCCTCTTTAATACAGGCACTGCATTTCTGAGGTCCAGAACTGTAAAGTCAGACAGAACCGCCGCCGTCATCCTCATTAAAATTGAAGACAAACGTGCATTAATCTCCCCTTAGATTACTATGACAGTCCAGAACATGATTTTACTGCCCTCATATAACAGGATATAGTTGCATTACGGCAACAGTGAGAATTGCATCGGGTCACACTACAGGGTAGCAACATAAGGCAAAGAAACCTGGATGGCAACACATGACAGATTCAGCCAACAAGCACGCACCGATTTCATTCGTTGGCAGTGGTGTCTTTTGAAACTAAAGGGAAATTGAAGCAATACACAAAGAGAAAAAATGCACTCAGAAAATACTGACTGTTTCTTTGCCAGTTTCGGGTCAAGTGATGTGCTCGATCTGTAATGCTAACGCACCATCATTACATGTAAGGCTAATCAAGCCCTAACCCAGCTAACAAATGTTAGCCAAAAGGCTTTGGTTAGCGCGCAACACTAGCCCACTAGCTAGTAACATTAGCTAATAGCATCTTGCCTCGGGAACAGCGCTTACCTCACAGTTTTGTTAAAACAGTATGAACAAAAACGATGACCACACTGAGCTTGGAAAGGCCTTCTTAAGATTTTCTGACAAATATTACACAAATGTTTGTCCTCAAGCTTGTTGGCCAGTATTTTCTTGGGAAATCCGGGTTTGTTGCCTTCTAATGAAGATGGTGGTGATGGTTCCTGTGCAGCCATTATTCCCGCACGGACATGTGACCTGGCTTTCTGCTATGGATAAGGGAGAATGATTGAGGCTTTATCCATAGCTTTCACTTCTGAACGGCAGTTGGAAAACAGCTGGCACATCTGCTAGGAAATGAACACAACCAAGGTCGTAGCACAGCAGAACTGCGTATTTGTTTTTGTTGTTTTTTTTGTCAGGAACGATCAGCCCTATGAGTCATGAGAAAAATATGTCAGCAATGTTACTTATTTATGAGTTATTGCGGAGTTTATAGACTTATTAATTCTTCAATTTTAATCAAATATACAACAATGACGACATTAGTTATTTTCTGGAGATATATGCTACACATCCGCAGTGCCTTGGCCTGTAGGCCATTTTTGCAGCAAATTGTGCATTAGAAATTTCACGTGTGAAATTGCAACAGGTAGCCTGGTTAAATGAAATTGTCAGCATTTCCTGCTTAGAACAGTCTTCTGGAATCTGAAGACCTTCATGTTCCTGCACACATCATCAGGGAACAACACTGATGTGTCGTGGAGCATATCAGATGATGTTTTAAAAAACTGCTTGACAAGAAGAAAGTCTCTGACCAAGCATTATTTTCCACGTCTTTGCGATACACCACTGTTTTTGCATGACCATTAAGTGACTTAACTGACAAAAAGTAGCTTCTTAAAACAAGAAAAATACAATTCTTAGGCTAGTAGTATGTTTAACTGAAAAAAAACGTCAAACTTGTCGACTGAACATGGTTAAATACAAAGAGTACAAGAGTGATCCTTCATGGATAGGATTTAAAAAAAATAGACCTATATTTAAATAGTAAAGAAAAACACAGAATTTCGACTACAGAGTTATTAAATAATGCGCTCAAAGTTGACAATCATGGCTGGTTTCATGTATGCATTAAAACCAGCAATAACCATGATACTTGATGTAAAGTCTACAATGAGATGTACAAAAAAATAGAGCATTAACTCCGCCGCATCCTGTCAGAGCTCTGTGCAGTGACAGTGTGCACACCATTGACTGGGCGCACACACACAGAAAAAATATGGGTGGGTTTAAATACTCTCGCGGAAGTTGTTCAGTGTTCTCGCGGCAACTGCAGAGAACGCGCCAAATTCTGACTCCTTCGCAAGAGAATTGTCAACATCGAGTCATCTCACAATGGCATTTGGCAATTTTATCTAAACACAAGAAAGTTTCTGTTTCGGAAATATGTTTTTTTTCAGGACTACAAATCAGGTATTAAAATTATAACGGAAGACCAAAGCAAGAACTAAAGCGAGGTTTGAATTCTTCTCAAATATTAATGGCAATGCTGTCGCAAGACAGCTGAATACTGCAGGTAACTACCAAATTCGAATAAAATCGTACATTTACATAAACGAAATAGTCTAGCGTGCGTTTTTCCAAGATGGTTCTACAGAACAGTGGAAGATACAGAGCTGACAGAGGAGGCGACCAAGAAAACCAACAGTACGTTTACTACTTATCTTTCTATCTGCGTCAATAATCATACCCCCATGTTGAAAAACATTTGTTGCAATTCGATATTATGTGTTTAAGGGATGACATGTCAGGGCAGTCAGCCGTCAAGCGGCTGGAACGCAGTCAGTTCACAGATGAGATGGATACACGCTTTGGGTTTGAAAGGATGAAAGACCCTGGGGAAAAAACGGGTTGGTTGATCAACATGCACCCGGTATGTGCTCGCCGATAATTCCTCTGTATAGTTATTTCTTTATTTCCTTATGTGGCTGTATAGTCCCGAATGGTACTATGTTCATTGTGCTGGCGTGTGCCCACTTTTTATTATGGGATTGTTTGTTATAACCATAGACAGAAATATTGGATGATGACAAAAGGATGATGAGTGCTGTAGACTATTACTTCATCCAAGAGGATGGAAGTAGATTTAAGGTGAGTTTATCTTATTCGTCATTATCTGGGGAAAATAAAGTTTGTGTAGCAAATGCATCATCTAATATATTACAATATTTGCTTAAAAAGGCTTGTAAACAAAGCTTTACTCTCCCATACAGGTAGCCCTTCCATTTAAGCCATACTTCTATGTTGCTACCAGGAAGGTATGTCGGTTTGGAAATCCACAATAAAAAACCCACTGTTTTAGTAGTACTCTGTAGTACTAAATTATCATGATGACACAGATTTGTGCTTCTGTGTAGAATTGTGAGCGGGAGGTCATTTCATTCCTGTCAAAGAAGTTTCAGGGGAAAGTGGCTAAACTGGAAGTCTGTCCCAAGGAAGACTTGGACCTGGTAAGATATCGTATTCAGTTATTTGTATTTTTCCTCTTCTTCGCTTGAGTCTCAGGCTGAATTTGTCTTCCATAATTTCACTACATTTATTTTACACCATTTAAAAAGAAGTATGTGTCAATAAATTCCTTGAAGTCTTTGAATTCAGCAAATTTCATATAATCATTTACATAACACCTGGAGTTCTCTTTCTTTATGTCCACTTTATGTTGCTCTGAAATAGTTTAAACCATGATTACCTGTCGTTTTCTTGCACAATAGACACTGGACAGATTTCCTAAGAGAGAAAAAAAACATAAAATATAATTGCAAAGTCTAACTATCTTTTCTGTGTTCCATTTTGAAGCCAAACCATCTGGTGGGATTGAAGAGAAATTACATCAAGCTGTCCTTCAACACAGTTGATGATCTCATCAAGGTGAAACGAGAGATTGCTCCAGCTGTTCGTAAGAATCGAGAAAGAGAGAAATCCAATGAGACCTATACAAACATGCTTTCTAGGTAGGTTTCAGTTGGTGTCAATTACTGTTCAGACAATCAGGAATGCTATTTGGCTATTAATCTGATCCTTACTGTGCGTATAGTTGTACAATATTTGACAACAAACATGTAGAGCACCTGTGTATTTTAAAAAGCAATGTCAACACGAATTGTCTTCACATGGAGCTTTTCCTTTTTTTTGGCAGTGCATTGATTGGTGGTAATGTTACTGTGGGGGATGAAGATGGCCCATCCAAGAAGATGGCTGATCAGATGGATAATATAGTGGACATGAGAGAGTATGATGTACCCTACCATGTCCGCTTGTCTATTGACCTGCAAATTCATGTGGTAAAGACTTAAGCACGTTCGCTGAAAACTCTGTTGCAATGATTTGTATTGCCAGTGCCCTCTAACCTCCTTGTCTGTATTCCTTTACCCTAAGGCTCACTGGTACAATGTCCGATACCGTGGCAGTGCGTATCCTCCAGAGATTGTACGAAGGGATGACCTTGTAGAACGTCCTGTGAGTTGCTGTAATAGTCATCCTTTTTCACCCTCTTTCAGATGTCATAAGTTGATATGAATTGTTGGGCTCTGTTAAAATCATAACACTTGTAGCCAGTACTTGTGTGGTCACATTTCCCTTTTTACTTATTTGGAGGTTTGCATGTGTGGGACTTCACACTGTTCCTATTTGCAGGATCCAGTGGTGCTGGCCTTTGACATAGAGACAACAAAACTGCCTCTTAAGTTTCCTGATGCAGAGTCGGACCAAATCATGATGATCTCGTACATGATTGACGGACAGGTTAGCTCATTTTATACATATTAAATGTAACATGATGCTGACTTTATTATCTGACTGAAAGTTTTACTGTTTACCTCATCTTCTTGCTTTTCTAGGGTTTTCTCATTACAAACAGAGAAATTGTCTCTGAAGACATTGAGGATTTTGAGTTCACCCCCAAACCAGAGTACGAGGGACCTTTTACAGTGTTCAATGAGCCAGATGAGGTAAGTTGTAAAGTTGGACATATCACACCTTTACAACTGCAAGCTGTCAGTGAGTGTGCTGCTTTGGTCTGAGTGCAGGTTTCCTATGTTTCAGGCTGCACTCATCCAAAGGTGGTTTGAGCACATCCACGAAACGCAGCCCAATATCTTTGTCACGTACAATGGGGATTTCTTTGACTGGTGAGTCAGACATGTGTATGTTTCTCCGCCATATACGTATAATGTTTATACAAATTATGAGCTGATGTATATAAATAATTGTTGTGAATTGTTCAATTAAGGGCTTCTTTTTTGGGCTTGAAGACGTTTCACATTCCATCCAGAAAGCTTGGTCAGTTCCAGTCAATAACATCTTAGAGCCCAACGTGAAGTCTAGTTTCCCTTAACTGAACTATGACTTCCACGACCTGGATGAACAAGAATCTTCAGACACGTCATGCATTATTGTCTGTTTCTTATTGCTGGCATCACCTCTGACCCTCTTAGGCCCTTTGTGGAGACGCGTGCAGCACACCATGGACTGAGTATGCTCAGAGAGATCGGCTTTCAGAAGGACGGCCAGGGAGAGTACAAGTCCAGCCACTCCATTCATATGGACTGTCTCAGGTGAGCTCTCACTATAAAGCCTTTCGATAACCCCAGGTCGTTGTTGTAATTTAGAAGTTGTGTGTTGCGTTGATGTACTGACCTTTTCAAAAGCATTTTCGTATCACAAGGCAGTCGTGAACACCAGATTTAGACTCAGTTTACACACCCTCCTCCAGGTGGGTAAAGAGAGACAGCTACCTGCCAGTGGGGAGCCACAACCTGAAGGCCGCAGCGAAGGCCAAGCTGAGCTATGACCCCGTGGAGCTGGACCCAGAGGAGATGTGTCGCATGGCCACAGAGGAGCCCCAGGTACGGACCACCACCCGTGTCTCTGCATCACAGCAAATTACGGGCCACGGCCGCATTGCACTCAGAGAACGAAATGGTGTTTAAGATGGTTTGAAAGGATGCATCAAGCAAAACTGGATTTTATTTTGTTTGGTTGTGCTATAAGAGTGTATCTGTGAATTGAAATGCAGTGATCTCATAGGTGCATAGCACTAAAGTTCAACGCACTTTGTGTAGACTGTTTTTCAAAGAACCTATAGATCAGTTGGTTGATCGACATGCGTAAAGCTATATTGCTTCAAGTACTGGAATCCACATAACCTTTAAAAGTAAATCCTTCTTCCTACAGACACTGGCAACGTACTCAGTGTCGGATGCTGTGGCCACATACTACCTCTACATGAAATATGTCCATCCTTTCATCTTTGCCTTGTGTACCATCATTCCAATGGAGCCTGATGAGGTAATGTGGACCACACCACTCACTAAATGGAAGTCACTTATGACACACACACACACACACACACACACACACAGATACCAAAGCGTAATCCTGTTAAGTGCTCCAGACAGTGTGTGTTTTTTTTTTTGTTTGTTTTGTTTTGTTTTTTTATTCTAGCAGTACTTTCATTAATGCAACCTATCTGGACAGAGTGCATCTTTGTTGGATGTCCATTATCATACGTAGGCTGCAACTATCAAATGTTTTTAGAATCAAGCTGATTTTAGAATCAATCGACTTTTGTTGTTCATTGATTAATCAGGTAATCGAAGACATACTTTTGTGTTTCTAAACAGCAATATCAATAGTGTGTTATGCACATGAAAGGTCTTCTAAAATGACAGAACAATTGGCTAATCTTCCAACTCCAACATATATTCCAACAATAAATGTACACATTTTCGACCTTGATCTTAGTTTGAAACCACAACACTTTATATCTTTGCATGCACTTCAGTAGAAACACTCAAGAGATAAGTAGCAGGCTGTAAAATCCGAATGATGTAGCACAGACAATGACCTTAAAAGATGAGTGTTTTAAGCATTTCACAAAGCCTTGCCTCAAACATCCAAATGAAAAAAAAAATCCAAATTTTTAGATTTATGTTGTGAATCCAAATGGCATAATGCATAATTCACAAAACTGTTGCCTGTTTGTGTGTGTGTGTGTGTGTGTGTGTGTTTTTGTACAGGTTTTACGTAAAGGCTCTGGTACATTGTGTGAGGCTCTGCTGATGGTCCAGGCCTTCCATGTCAACATAGTGTTCCCCAACAAGCAGGAGCAGGTGTTTAACAAGTTGACCAGTGACGGTCATGTGATGGACTCTGAGACCTATGTGGGTGGCCACGTGGAGGCTCTGGAGTCTGGGGTCTTCCGTAGTGACATTCCCTGCCGGTTCAAAATGGTATGGCCAACATTCCAAGATTTCCAAGACCAATAAACATAATTTTCATGTTATAGTAATCTTAGTTTTTTTTTAGGTTATGTGTTTAAATAGTCATCCCATCTGTCTAATTTTGCTCTTCTCTTTTTGGTTTTGTTTAAATGAACAGAATCCTGCTGCATTTGACTTCCTCCTTCAGAGAGTTGAGAGAACTATGCGTCATGCCATTGAGGAAGAGGAGAATATTCCACTAGAACAAGTCACCAACTTTAATGAGGTATCCTGATCGCTTCATCCTTGTCTTGATCTCATGAACTCATCCATTGTGTTTGCTCACTGTGTGGCTACAGTAAGATTCATGCACATTATGATTCATCTTGTCATGTGATATGGTCTTTGGTTGACTAATGCAATCTAATAGTGGTGCATTTTAGCGACAAAGAATATTTTCATTCTTTGGCCTCTACAGGTGTGTGATGAGATTAAAAAGAAACTGATCTCGCTGAAAGAGGTGCCTAACAGGATTGAATGTCCTCTCATCTACCATCTTGACGTGGGGGCTATGTACCCCAACATCATCCTAACGAATCGGCTGCAGGTAATTGAGATGGAACTAAGTGACCGTACCTGATATTACCTTACAAATGTTTTAATGTGACATGAAAACATTGCTTTTGGATTGGATTGCGAACCGTCAGTTGACGCCAACAGAAAGGCCCATGGAAAATTAAACTGAAAATGACATTATGAGGCCCATTTTGTTAGCGTTGGCTACTGGTCTGCTATTCAGTCCTATTATTTTTCCTGCCTACAGTACTCAATGACCTCGAGCAACAAGGCTATTGAACTTAACTTGAACTTAACTTCAACTTTAACTTGAACTTAACTTCAATTTCATTTATCATCACTGTGTACTGCTCTGTTGCTTCTTTCCTCTCTCCTTTCTCTGTCAGCCCTCTGCCATGGTGGATGAAGCCACCTGCGCTGCCTGTGACTTTAACAAACCAGGGGCCAACTGCCAAAGGAGGATGACCTGGCACTGGCGAGGAGAGATCAGTGAGTGATTGATCTGCATTCAGACCCGCAGCCGATATTAATGACTGCTGGAAAATGAGCTATGAATTATTAAGATCTCCTCTAAAAGAGTTGAATCATTTAGAACTACTGCTAGTGGTAGGTAGGGGTGTGTGTAAAGGGTCTTCAATGTCCTGCAGGCTTTGAATACTTTGCATGGTGAAGATTATAAATGTAATGTAAATGTGTGAAATAACAAACTATTTGATTATATATTTAAAAAAAAATGGTTTTAGAGGAAACTGGTCTACATGATAGATTAACTTAGTAACTACATGAAGTTACTAAGCTACCCACAGAAACCAAATGGAGAGTATAAATGATTATAAATAATATAAATGATTATAAAAGTATAAATGATTTGGGATGTGCATTTGGTGTCTTCCTCAGAACTTGAGGGACATTTTTCTGTACAGTCAGATTTCTTTATTTCTTGATGAATTTGGTGTAATGTGTAATGCCTGTCTTGTTCAGTGCCAGCAAGTCGCAGTGAGTTCCATCGCATCCAACAGCAGCTGGAGTCCGAGAAGTTCCCTCCTCTCTTCCCTAATGGCCGCCCGCGTGCCTTCCACGAACTTGATCGGGAAGAACAGGCTCGTCACGAGAAAAAACGTCTGGCCGGTGAGAATCCCACATCCCTCCCTCATATTTTCTTTCTATCTCTCTCTTCTCTCATTTCTTTTCTATTGTGCTATGACTCAGTGCTGCCCCCAAGGTTAGAAAAAGATAAAGTGATGTCTGAGAAGATTCCCATTCATCGAGGTCATGGTAGTCATAGTTATTTATTTATTTTGAGCTTGAAAACATTTCACTTTACATCTAGAAAGCTAAAGTGATCTCCAGAATGATAAAGTGTTAAGCCACACATGAACACCGACCTGGTTGACAAGACCAGAAGTGGCTGTGCATTAGTGCATGTGTGCCTTATTATCGTGTTCTTTTTTTTTTTTTCTTTGTTTCATTTCTAGATTACTGTAGAAAGGCTTACAAGAAGGTGCATGTCACACGGCTTGAGGAGAGAGTCACTACAATTTGCCAGAGGGAGAACTCCTTTTATGTTGACACCGTACGCGCCTTCAGAGATCGCCGTTATGAGTTCAAGGGCTTGCACAAGGTATACTGTCTATACTAAATGTGCTTAACACTAAGCCGTGGTCAATGCACGGCTTCATTTGAGGTTTTTCAATGCTGCGACTTGTTCAGTAAAGTTCATAGGCTGAGGATTAAATGGGAATTGATTTACTCTCAGATTCTTAAACTCTGACTGGCTGTCCTGACTCTTCCCAGGTGTGGAAGAAGAAGCTGACTCAGGCCCAGGACAGTGGCGACGCTGCTGAGGTGAAGCGCTGTAAGAACATGGAGATCCTGTACGAGTCCCTGCAGTTGGCTCACAAGTGTATCCTCAATTCCTTCTATGGCTACGTCATGAGGAAAGGGTACGAAACACACACACATACACACACACACACTCATGACATCACTGTGAAGTCTTTCAAAACAGATTTCACACATCCAATGTCCATCCAAAGCCATTTGGATTTGAGGCATTCATAGTAAAACGCTTTGAGTGCTCGTATGATTAGCATTATATAGTTTCAGTGTATTTACTAATTTTAACCATTGCATATTTTCACTCAGATCAGTACTTTGATAACACTGGCAAGAATCCCCTATCAGATGTTGACACTAATGAAAAAGATAATTGGTCAACATTGCTGTGCATATGGCACAAATGAAGTGCATGTCTGTGACCAATTGTTAAGCGCTTTGAGACATGCCTTTTGTACAATGCGCTATTCAAGTAAAATTTAATTTAATTGAACCAATTAAAGCTTTATGTCATGTCATTGAATGATTTATGTTTTTCAGAGCCCGCTGGTACTCCATGGAAATGGCAGGAATTGTGTGCTACACCGGAGCCAACATCATCACTCAAGCCAGGGAGCTCATCGAACAGATCGGGTAAGACACTGCTCCAGTGTGCCTAATTGACACTGCCCTCAGAAAAAATGCTCCAGTCTTTTTCCTCTGCATTGCTGCCCTGACCCTTTGGGTCGCTCCTCTGTCCTGCAGGAGGCCTTTGGAGCTGGACACTGATGGAATTTGGTGCGTTCTACCCAACTCCTTTCCTGAGAACTTTGTCATCAAAGCAACTCATGAAAAGAAGCCCAAAGTCACCATCTCCTACCCCGGGGCCATGCTCAACATCATGGTTAAGGTAACGTGGACTTTTTTTATGCATTGTCAAAGGCAGAGGCTTTTTTTCTCTGTGCTGCCGGGGTTACCTTTCTGTGGTTCTTTATGTCTTTCCAGGAGGGCTTTACCAATCACCAGTACCAGGAGCTGGTGGACCCGACCAACCTGACCTATGAGACGAGGGCTGAGAACAGCATCTTCTTTGAGGTAGATGGACCTTACCTGGCCATGATTCTGCCTGCCTCCAAGGAGGAGGGCAAGAAACTCAAAAAGAGGTAAGCCTGAAGAACCGTAGGATTTCAGTGTAATAATGGGGACTCATGTTAGCAATCACTGTGTCTATCTAGATAAAAGTGACTTCTTTTGATAAACTACTCTAGAATGATGTGAAGTACTATATTTTTCATTAGGGAAACTAAAATGAGGGTGTCTTTTTTTTTTTTTTTTTTTTTTTTTTTTTAGAAAGTACATAGCCCTAACATCTGTTATAGAACTGCTATATTCTGTTATAGAACCCTTCCTTGGTCACTCCAAGAGAACAGAATGGTCTTTAAGCTCAGAAACAGAAGTTTACCTTACTTGCTTCGGTCATCCTTAGGTATGCCGTGTTCAATGAAGACGGCTCTCTGGCGGAGTTGAAGGGCTTTGAGGTGAAGCGTAGGGGGGAGCTGCAGCTCATCAAGATCTTCCAGTCGTCAGTGTTCGAGGCCTTCCTGAAGGGCACCACTCTGGAGGAGGTCTACGCCTCCGTGGCCAAAGTGGCAGACTACTGGCTAGATGTTCTCTACAGCAAGGTGGGTTCTCTGCTCTCTACTACAAGAGACACAGGGGGGTTAGTTTCTTAAAGCAACAGTTTGGCAGTCAGTCAACCCACAGCCCAGTTGTTCAAGCTTACCAAGAGCAGTGTAGACCAAATGGCAAAACTGATTATGGTAAGCAAACTTGGTTTCAGTTATTTATTTATTTTTCCTGTACCTTGTTCATTTCAAATCTCGTTCTTATTGTCGCAGAACTCACCCTAACAACAATCCCAGGGGTTAATTTGCCATGCATTATCCTTCAATTAGTTTGTCTTTATAATGCATATTAGTCTACATTTGACTTTATTATGATTGATTTAGTTTGCATTCATCACGACACTCTTGATCATCTCTAGGCTGCCAACATGCCAGACTCTGAGCTGTTTGAGTTGATTGCGGAGAACCGCTCCATGTCCCGTAAGCTGGAGGACTACGGCGAGCAGAAGTCCACCTCCATCAGCACCGCAAAGCGCCTGGCCGAGTTTCTGGGGGACCAGATGGTGAAGGATGCAGGGCTGAGCTGCCGTTATGTTATCTCACGCAAACCGGAAGGCTCGCCCGTCACTGAGAGGTAGTTGACTTACTGCATTTAAATAGCACTTTTCTACGCCTACAAGCACCCAAAGCGGGTAGGTTGGCTCCAGTGTAGTACACAGTTCCTGCCATTTCCTTGGAGTACCAGCAGGCTCTGTTAAGCATACCACAGAACTGAACTTAGGTGTGTGTAGGTGTGTTTGTGTGTGTATAGACATACATACACACACAGACATGCATGCATACATACAAACATACATGCAGACACTTCATTGGTGCCATATACACAACACTGCTGTAAAATAATTTTTTGCATAAGAAGTGACATCTGATAAAGATAGTTGCAAGGGTTATCCATATGCTGGTCTGTGTTGAAAAATACACCTCTATCAGTTGCACCACCAATAGCCAATTCCTTGTCTTTCCCACAGGGCCATACCTTTGGCTATCTTCCAGGCTGAACCTGGAGTCAAAAAACACTTCCTGCGCAAATGGCTGAAGATGCCCAGCCTTAACGACTTGGACATTAGATCAGTGAGTTAATGGCATATCTCTCCCATTTTGAGTTACTCCTAGTGTAGACTGCTATAAGAGGTATTCCATAAGAAACAATGTATAATGTATTTATGTTTTGTGCATTGGAGTTTATATATATCCTACATTCTTACTGAAGGAATGCACTTTTTATTTCTGTACACTCCAGTCCCTTGAAAAGATGTCTTTGAAACCCATAGGACATTGGTGCCTTTGTATCCTTCTCTTTAACTCTGCTACTTCCTCCCAGATCCTTGACTGGGGCTACTACATTGAGCGTCTGGGCAGTGCCATCCAGAAGATCATCACCATCCCAGCGGCCCTGCAGCAGGTGAAGAACCCGGTGCCCAGGGTGCGCCACCCCGACTGGCTGCACAAAAAGCTGCTGGAGAAGAACGACATCTATAAGCAGAAGAAGATCAGCGAGCTGTTCACCAGTGAGGGAAAGAGACAGGTACCCAGTCTTTGCTTTCCAATGGAGTTTTTCCCCCTAGTTGTCACTCAGCAGGTAGGACATTTTTGACGTCAAGTTTGGAACATGCACTTGAATTACCACATCTTTAACATTAAATTGATTAATTGACTGTTTAAATCCTTAACTCTCTGTCAACTAATAATTTTATCACTGACCAACTGATTAACTTTTTGATTTAAAAAAATAAAAAAAATGTCTTTAGTTTCGAAAGAAAACGTTAGGCTTGTGCTGATGTCAGCATTTTTTTGTTTGTTTGTTTTTTGAAACATTTGATGCCTGTCAAACAACAACAAAGTTATGGCCCTGTGTCAAGGTTTTAACCATCTGTAGTGTCGAGGGTTGTAGCCATATGAACCTCCCTTTCCTTACTGTCTGTAATGACCCAGGTGGCCCAGACACTAGAGGGCGGCGAGGCTGCAGATATTGAGGACTTTGGGAAGCCCCCGCGGCCGCTGCAGCCAGCCATCCTCATCAGCACCAAGCGCAAGCGCGCCTCCCAGGGGGAAGACAGCCAGGCAGAGTCCCAGGAGCTGGAGCTCACGCAGTCCTGGAGGGAGATCCTCGGCCCACCGCCTTCCAAAGGACAATCAAAGGTGAGTGGCACGGTGGGAACGATCTGAAATAACACCTTCATTGAGGCTAGTTTTATAGATGTGTTTGAGTGGCTGCTGGCTTTGTGTGTGTGTGTGTTTCTGGTTGGTCTTGTGTGTGTGTTTCTGGCTGGTACGTGTGTGTGTGTGTGTGTGTGTGTTTCTGATTGGTCTCATGCATGCTGGTGTTTCTGTGCGCAGGAGGAGCTGCTGGTTTGGCTGCGTTACCACAAGAAGAAGTGGGAGCTACAACTGCGCCAGAGGAAGGAGCGCAGCAAGAGGCGCCGGCTCGTGGATGGCGACGCTCAGCCCGCGGGCGGCGGCGTGATACGGGACGGACCCACCACGGCTCTCGGCAACTTCCTGCGCAAGACGGCCCGTAGCATCCTGGACATGCCCTGGCAGATCATACAGGTTGGACAAAACAAATTTGTTCTTCACATTTAGGGAGTTCAGAAGGCAGCAGAATGCAAAGAAAATGGTTAGAAAATGTGTTTATAGAAAATAAAATAGGAAAATAGGATTCAAGTGCACATGCAATACATTATTGCACTCTCTCCCCTCAGATTGCAGAGACCAGTCACCCAGGCTTGTTTAAGCTGTGGGCAGTCATAGGCAGTGACTTGCACTGCATGAAGCTCACCATCCCAAGAGTCTTCTATGTCAACCAGAGGGTCCCAAAGCAAGACGAGGGACCCACATACAGAAAGGTTTGCCAAATTTAAAACTGTGCTTTATTTATAGCTGGAATAAAAAAAATGTCACTGCTGTTTGGAGACTATAATAGTTCGAGTTCGAGTCCAACCCGAGGTCCTTTGCCGATCCTGCCCCACCTCTCTCTCCTACTCGCTTCCTGTCATTCTCTACTGTCCTATCGGAATAAAGGCAAAAAGCCCCAAAAAATATCTTTCAAATAAAATAATGTATATTTTTATATTCCTATTTTATATGTAAATGCACCACCTAAACTTTCTAGTGATAATTGAGAGAAACACCGGAACAAACTGTAGTGCATGCAACACAATGAATTGTACGGTCTAAATAAAAATGTAATCGTCCTTTGCAGGTCAACCGAATCCTCCCCCGCTCCAATGTGGTGTATTATCTGTATCAGTACACAGTTCCTGAGGACATGTACCAGGAGCACATCAATGAAATCAACGCCGACCTCTCCGCTCCTGATATTGAGGGAGTGTATGAGACCCAGGTGGGTTGACGTATAATGTCGCTGATATTACTCATGTAGCCATAAAGGTTTATTAGAATCAGGACAAATATGTAGAATATTGGCTCTTCAGATTCTACTTTCTACTTTCAATGACCAGTTGTCCATGATGTAACAAACATTTCGGCATTGATTAGAGGAGTTGATGAGTTCAGAAGCTTGCGAGTCTACTTAGGTCTACTTGATAACCTGATTCTTGATTCCCAACTCTAAATAGTTCGATGGTTGAAATTACTCTGGACTATCACTTTAAGTTGATTGTGATTGTTGGGTTATTGTGGAAATCATAGGAAGTTTGGTCTGAGTCCACCTGTTTTCCTCTCCCTCACTCAGGTGCCTCTGCTGTTCCGTGCGCTGGTCCAGCTGGGCTGCATGTGCATGGTCAACAAGCAGGCTGTGCGTGACCTCGCCGGCCGAGAGGCCGACACCTTTGACCTTGAGCACCTGGACATGAGGTCTCTGGCACAGTTCAGCTACCTGGAACCTGGTAAGAGATTGCATTCCATACATGCATTATTCCGGTATAGGCATTGAACTTCCTTGACTGTTCAATGTGCATCATTCAATGTGTCATTACTTTAAATTGCTGACAGTACATGCTGTTGTTATTGCTCCTTTTCTCTTTGTTGATTACAGTACATATGTGAATAGCGAGGTTACAGCCATATTTGCCGTGTGCCGTTCTTGTTTGCTTTCATAGGCAGCGTGCGTCACATCTACCTGTACCACCACAGCCAAGGACACAAGGCACTGTTTGGCCTCTTTATTCCATCCCAGCGCAAGGCCAGCGTGTTTGTGCTCGACACGGTGAGGGAACGGCATGAAGGCCGCACATTCAGTCACTGAGAAAGGATCTCAAAAGTCAAGGGGAAAATATACGTTTGTCTTTACAGAACATACTGAATGTAAACGGAAACTATAGGTTGGAGGAATTTGAATTGAATAGAATGTTTGTATAGATAATTAGATAATTATTTTTTAGATAGATAGTTTTTTCTTCAGCAAAACAATCAGCTGCATTTTGTCTGAAGTTTTTTTAGTTCAGTCGTATTAAAACTGTGATGAAGAAGCTTGCCCGTGTCATTGGATTAAAAAGGAAAAATTCAAACCTCATCCACTTCACATTAAACGTGTGTGCTTTTACTTTGCATATGAAAAGAATTCTTCAGTTCTTTACTATACAGATCTAAAGGGTCAGCCTGTATGCTTTCGAAAATGTTATCAAATGAATTCATATCCTATTCATGTATTCATTTTCACCTATGTTTGGCAAAAAAAGTTTATAAGTACTGTATGTTTTTTTGTTTTTAAGATTTTTTTGTTTTAGTTTTTTTTTGCTCTGATAATCTGTCTTTTACTCACCTCTGCCATCTTCCGTTGGTCCCCACCTTCAGGTGCGCAGCAACCAGATGCCCAACCTCAGCACCCTGTACGGGGCAGAGCGCACGGCTCTGCTGGAGAAGACCACTGAGGAGCTGCTGCCTCCGGAGAAGCACCAGTTTGAGGTGCGAGCCGAAAGCGACATCAAGTCCATCTATAGGGCAGTGCAACGAATCCTCCTCAACTACAAGGTACATTATTTTACTGTGATGTTCTTTTCATACTGTACACAATACCTGTTAATAAAAGTGGACTATGCAAGAAAAGGTACATTATTCAATAATGACATAAAAAAAACATGCCGGGATTGTGAAATGTTGGTCTGATTGTGCTTATTGCTTGTGTGTGTGTGTGTGTGTGTGTGTGTGTGTGTGTGTGTGTTTAGGAGGAGCGCCGTGGCCCCACCCTGATCGCTGTGCAGTCCAACTGGGAGGTGCGGCGTCTAGCGACAGGCATGGCAGTTCTGGAAGAGTTCCCAGTGGTGCCCGTGCACGTGCCCGACGAGATTAGCTACAGCGTGCTGGACTGGCAGCGCCATGGTGCCCGCCGCATGATCCGACACTACCTCAACCTGGACAGCTGCCTCTCACAGGCCTTCGACATGGCCAGGTGAGCAGGTTGCCCCTCTGCACGCATTACTGTCCTCACGCGCCATCTCCCTTTCAGGCCATGCTTTCACTCAGCCAACAACCATGCAGTTTTGTTCGAATCAATTTCCTTAAAGGAAAAGTTGGGTGGTAATGAATCCATAGACCTGTTGTTCCACATCACCAAGTACTATCAGTAGGAAAAAGAACAATAAAAAAATGTATACCACATAGACTGAATAGTAAAGCGGCCAATGGGGCATAATGACTCTTATTCAGTTTCATTTAGCTATGCCCCATTAACCATAACCCATTAATCAGTTATGATCTCATTATTTGCTCTGATCATTGGTCTGTTCGTCTATGTTGCATCAATGCTGAACGGCTATACAAATTGAGTAGAATTCATATGGATGGCCAGATGTTCAGTCTTGTAGGGCAGTAATTTAGGAAATGCTATCTGAAGGTTAATATACAACTACATCCTAGTGTATTATACTGCCTGATGTCTTGTTTGTTTATAATAATAAATGTGTGTAAATGTGCCTTTTTTTGTTTTGTTTTGTCCCTTTCCCTCTTTTCCCAGGTACTACCACCTGCCCGTAGGCAACTTGCCTCAGGATGTGTCCATCTTTGGCTCAGACCTGTTCCTGGCCCGCCACCTGCGCAAGCACAACCACCTGCTGTGGCTCTCACCTACCGCCCGACCCGACCTGGGGGGCAAGGAGGCAGACGACAGCCGGCTGGTGATGGAGAACGATGAGCGCGCCTCAGTGGAAATCAACAGCCAGGGCTGCTTCTCCACAGGTGACCAGCGTCAGGACTACAGGATTACAACCCATGTCATTTCCCACAATTCCCTTTTTTTTATTTTGTGCCAGGAAATCTGATGCAGGCTACAGTAATTTCCTAAATGTTTGCTACACAATGTTTAACCCTCTGGGCTGTGTCTAAGGCAAATAAAACACAAAACTCAGCAAGTATCAATTGCTCACTGTATTAACCACACCCATATAATAATCACAGTTTACTCCCCAGAGGAATCCAATATTTAAGATTTAAGAAGATTTAGCCTACATTCCCATATATAGTCCTCTCTGAAGCATTAACCATTGCAAGGAAAGGCAGTTTTATTTATATAACGCATTTCATACACATAGAAATTCAATGTGCTGTACAAGTAAAAAAAAAACAAAGCTAAAGATATTTAGTTGCAACTGTTTGCTTGGACACTGACTTAGAATAGTCCTCTCGCACTCCCGGTTTTCAAATAATCTAACACTTCCCATGATATTATTCATAGTGTGTGTGGAGCTGGACATCCAGAGTCTGGCAGTCAACACCATCCTGCAGTCCCAGCACGTCAACGACTTGGAGGGCGGCGCCAGCATGGGCGTGAGTTTCGACGTCATCCAGCACGCCTCCCTGGAGGACATGATGACGGGCAACCAGGCCTCCTCTGCCGTGGCCAGCTACGATGAGACGGCACTCTGTTCCAATACATTCAGGTTGGTGTTACTGATAAGCTTGCTCTAATTTGGCAAAAACAGGAATGTTAAAAACAGTTGTCTGTTTTTAAGTCCGATTTATATTCAGTTTCTCCACAAATACAGAATTGAAAGCATGTTTCTCACTTTCCCACAGTAAACAGATAACTTTACATTTCTTTTCACTCAAAATAAAGTGCATAATAGGTAGACATAAAGCAAGGTTAATTGAGTATTGAAGCGGATTATACATTTTGTGATTGTTCCGTTTTTGGTTCTTTTAAACGAGCCATGAACATGAACCGTTCCTTTGATTGGTGTCTTTGACCCCTCGACAGGATCCTAAAAAGCATGGTGGTCGGCTGGGTGCGTGAGATCACACAGTACCACAACGTCTATGCCGACAACCAGGTGATGCACTTCTACCGCTGGCTGAGATCCCCCAGCTCTCTGCTCTACGACCCAGCCCTGCACCGCACCCTTCACAACATGATGAAGAAGATCTTCCTGCAGTGAGTACTAACACAGCCCAGCACAAAATCCTTGGTCAACTTATTAAAGATGACGTATGTGGTTGATGATGGCCCAGTCTATCCAGACAAAGCCGTGGAAGAAGGGTAGAGGGCTCAGGAACACTAACGTGTCCGATCACAGTAGCACCACCATATTGGGAGACCACTGCTCCTTGTTTATGGTAGTCAGGGGGAGCATACTGCAGGAGATTCCTTACGATCTTTTAAACTACTTTTCAGCAAACTGACCTCTGCTGATGAATCAGCAGTGACCTCCCAATAGGGTCTTGCTTGCCCAGGCTTTTTTATTTTGGAGCTAATGAAGAATCTAAGACTCTTGAAAAGGGTTAGAAACCAGCCAGCATTACTGTGTGTAAGGCTACAGAAGTCACATGCCACAACAGGCAGCGACTGAGACGGTGGAAAAACTGTGGCTCTACATAATACTTAAAGTGTACTATAGAATTATTTATTAATGCAAGTAGAATTGATTTATTGATATCAGTGTAAGTGTATGACTATCTCCTGGATGGGTTTGTAAAGAACTTGCATTCTCCTTCTGTAGGTTGGTTGCCGAGTTCAAGCGCCTGGGCTCCTCTGTAGTCTATGGGAACTTCAATCGGATCATCCTCTGCACCAAAAAACGCCGCATTGACGACGCAATCGCTTACGTCGAGTACATCACCAACAGGTCAGATCCTTTCTAGATCCTTTTTTGTACTGTGAAGTTAACAAATTCAAACACATTTCTCATGCCTGTCTGAAGTGGCACTGCCAACTCTTGGATGTGGTGAATAAAATGTGCAGAACTCTCAAACGTTTTTTTTTTTTTCATTTCTGAAATGGCAGCATCCACTCTCGGGAGATCTTCCACTCCCTCTCCCTCACCTTCTCGCGCTGCTGGGAGTTCCTGCTGTGGATGGACCCAGCCAACCATGGTGGAGTGAAGGGCAAGCTGCCCTCAAGCATCCTATACGGAGAGGTAGATATCCACAATACTGCTGGTTCCTTATAGTTAGTCAGCTTAAATAATTCAGGCCCACTTGGGTAAATACACATAGTATTATACTATATAATAAATACTATAGTGCGATTACCCATTATTTGGTTTCAATAGCGTTACATAAACCCATTTCAAACGTGTTTGTGTGCGTGTGTGTGTGTTCCCTCGGGAAGAATGGTGGAGGCAAGAAGAAAAAGGTTAAGGGGGATGGTTCAGAAGAGGAAGGCAGCGAGGATGAGAATGAAGAGGAGGATGAAGGGGAAGGAGGCGACGGTGAGGAGGATGTGGAGGACCTGATTGAGAGCAACTGGAACATCATGCAGTATCTTCCCCAAACGGCATCCTGTCAGCAATACTTCTTAATGATCGTCTCGGGTAATGTTTCAAGCACACTTAAAAGAGATGTTGAAATACTGTCTCTGCTTTTTTGCCATAGACCAACTTAGCGTTTTTTTTTTTTTTTTTCTATTTGTTCAGTTTGTATTTAGTCTACTTTCGTCATGTTCATTGGCTTGTGCTGTGCCCTTTGCCCACTGCAGCATACATTGCTGCTGTCTATCACAGCATGAGGGAGGAGCTACGGCGCAATGCCCCCGGAGCCACTCCCATCAAGAGGCGGGGTGGAAGTCAGGCTTCTCAGCAGACAGCAGGGGACGGCACCTCCCTACCTGGTCAGACTGAGACCTCAGCATTTACCAGTAGTACACACATACACCCTCACCCACACACTTTTACAAACTTGCTTTTGATCAGAGCTTCTAAAGCCAGCATAAAATATTTTCATTCATGTGACTGAATGTGAGCAGTATAATTGATATTTATGTAATCGATCAGTTGCATGAACTGGTATATGGGGATGAGAGTGTAAAAAAATAATTGCCAATAATGTAAATGTGATGGCTCCTTTGTTGCACCCTACAGGCATGATCACGTTCTCTCAGGAGTACGTCTCTGGGGAGCTGACCCAAAACTTCTTCACCATCACCCAGAAGATCCAGAAGAAGGTGATGGGCACACGCAACATGACCCTGCCCTCAGAGATGTTCCCCGTGCTGCCAGGCTCTCACCTGGCCCTTAACAACCCGGCCTTGGAGGTCATCAAATACGTCTGCCAGGTGAGCTGGCTACTGCATAGTCTACCCCATAGGAGTGCGCAGAGACATTTTTATATAAATGTATATATTTTTTTATATACATATGTAATTAATAATAATAATTATTATTATTATTATTACTACTATTTTTTTTTTATTTTGATCCTGTGGTAAATGGGTTCTCTGCATTCATAATGAAATAGGGAAACACACACAGCAGACAGTATACTCAATGAGGCAAAGTGCTGAAGTGTGTCTTTTGCTCACAGGTGCTGTCCCTGGATGCCAACATCGTGAACCAGGTGAACAAGCTCAAGCGAGACCTGCTGAGGCTAGTGGACGTGGGCGAGTTCTCTGACGATGCCCAGTTCCGTGACCCGTGCCACTCGTACATCCTTCCAGAGGTCATCTGCCACCACTGCAACTTCTGTCGGGACCTGGACCTGTGCAAGGATCCTTCCGTGGCTCAGGTTAGCCTAACCCATAGCGTCGCCAGGGCAATCCTGCACTTTTTTTCTGAGCAAGGGGCAAAAATCTGACAGTAGAGATAAGCAAAACTAACTATAACTGACTTTATATTTACAGAAACAAAAGTAAAAAACATATTTCAAAACAGCAATTTCCAAAACTAATTTTATTTTGCAGATGACAGTCAGACTACTTAGAAAATGTATTGTTAAATACATGCAATACATGAAGATTCATATATTCACCACAAGGGTTCTCCAAACTTCAAAAACATGCTACAATTTGGAAAATGGGATCCGATGACTGAATCTGATAAGACAGTTAGTCATAGCTGACAAATTTGTGCACTTAATCAGACTTTATCTATACTTTTTTGTAGTGCTGTCAATAAAAAATATCACCTTAGAGAATTTTAAGTTCATTGTGATTATTCACATTAAAGTTCCAGAATGCATTAATCACATGCATTAACAAGCGTTGATAGCACTAATTTTAAGTTGTCAATTGTTGAGTTGCTGTGTTGTTAGAAAGCACTGTGCAGCTAGACTTTTTCATTTCAATGGCTTAGAATGAAACGATGTCCGACTACCATCTATCCACCTAAAGTGTGTTGTATTACTCTGTGTAGGATGGTACAGTTCTGCCACAGTGGTACTGTTCTAACTGCCAGGCCCAATATGAGACTGACTCCATTGAACAGGCACTGGTGGAGGCCCTTCAAAAGAAGCTGATGAGCTTTACCCTACAGGACCTGGTGAGACACTCATCTGCATCTTTTTAACATCCGTGTCCTGCTCTCTGACAACACTTCTGTTGTTTCATGTATAATTATGAATTAATATGTTGTTGTAATAATACTATTATTACACAACTACTGTTATATATGTAGTTTATTTTAATTTATTTATTTTATCAGGAATGTGCTAAATGCAAAGGAGTGAAGGAGGCCAATATGCCACTCTACTGTCGCTGTGCTGGCGATTTCAACCTCACTTTCACAGCCAAGGTTGGTTATGTAATAACATACTGTACAATCTTGAAGATACTACAAATTACATACTGCTTTATCTTGAAGATCTAACACATACTTTGGCCATCTTGTTCATTTCTTCCCCCCCATTCCCCCAACCCTACCCCACCCCCCAATATCCACCCTTCCCCTGTCTAGAGTTTCTCTGAGCAGATAAGAGTGTTCCGGAACATTGCGGCTCATTACAAGATGGGCTTCCTGCAGGAGACCATTGACTGGCTCCTCCTCATGAGTCCCCAGTTAGCTTGAGTGACACAGCGCCAGTTAACAGACACTGATGGTGATGCATCAGTGCTGCACCGTGGCCCACAATGATGCACAGTCTGTAAATATTACAACACAGAGAAAACTATACACAACACTTTATCGAATGCCAGTGAAGCATTGATGAAGTTTAATGGTTAAAAGTATCTGTTTGAAATGATTAATGGACATTTTTTCAAGTTGTGGTGTTATTTTGAAAATAAATAAATATTTTTTATATGTATTTATGAGCATGATTGTAGTCTCTTTCCTGCTGCCTTTGTCTTTCATCACTGACCCATAATGCAATATGACTGTCGTATTGATTGCCTGGTGGGAGGCCTCATTAGCAGTAAAAAGACAAATGTGGTTTCACATTTGGGTAATTGGCCTCTAATGCTCGCCCCTAATTTCCTGAACCAGCGGCGGGCAGCTTTTATGAGGTCATGGATTCTCTTGTTATGGATGTTGCTTATTGCTTACTGGTAGTCATCACAATGGAGTCTGTTTTTCCTCACTGCAAACAGATAAGCTCCCACATCCACTTTAGTCTTAAATCAGTGACAAGTTCAGTGTCCAGTCCATCAAGACCTTGTTTCTGGTGCTGACTCTCCAATAACCAATGTTCAGGAGTTAGGAATCTCATGTCCATTAACATTGTGATTTTAAGCTTGACTGAACCTTTCTGAACTTAGAAGTGTTCAGACCATGCAGCCCTTTATCTAAGAGTCTGCATACTATATCTTGGGGGTTGTCCGTGTACTGCCACGTCACCTCACGAGCCTGAGGGTCTGTAGAGAACCTTTAGTGTGAAAAAATGTCATGACAATATGTTTATAATATCATTTTATTAAAAGTTAATTCTCACTTAGAACTGCACACAACGTGTGCACGCAGTGTACAACACTAAATTGTACACAGCACTACATGTACTAAAGGTAATGTAAATACAAAGTTTTCAGTAACTTAGTTTTTAGTACTTCCATCTTCAATTGTTATACTTTTTTATTATATTCAGTCTGAGCTTAACAAGGTCCAGTCTACCCAGTCTTATTCGGTTGATGGGAAAACGCTCACCATCTTGGGCAGACCAGTTTTTTTTTTTCTGCCACACTGAACCGAATCAAAGAGTTTGTCTTCTGAGTAATCCCAAGTTAAGAAAAATGCTTAAAAACCACAAGAGGTTAAAAGAGATAAATGACTGGACAAAAAAAAAGCAAAAAGCAACACAAAACAAGACATTAAGAACATTTAAAAATGTACAGCTGCAAAAGCCAAAGCCTGTGTTATTCTCTTTGGTTCTCTGATTCGCTATCTCTAAATCTTTTTTTCAGTCCCGATCAAGTGTGGCTTTTGGTGGACTGTTTGCTTAAAGGGTGGTTTTAAGCCTTGCTTGCACAGAACTAAAAACTTTGTTCAAATAATACACAAAGTTTAACTGCAAGATTCTGATTCATATCATTACCATGGAGAATACTTTGTTACCAAAAATGCATTTAAATTCTATTTGTGTGTGTGAGTGAACAAGTAAAATAATGGGATTCTAATTCATCCCGGTCGTGATGGTCTTAAAATAATGGGAACTGAAAAACCTCGGTGGCTTTTAGACATTTCATCAGCTTACTTGAGTCAGGTGTGTAAGGACAGACTTCTGACAATTTAACACAGGCAATGCCTGTGAACTCGAATTACTTTAGTGAGTTTCTACTTCTGAGACCTCTACATCAGTTATTTAATCAGTCGATCCGAAAAGTGCAGTTCCTGGTAATACAACGACATGTAATTCAAACCTTCATCCTTGGTGGATACGCTTGGTAAGAGACAACCCCAGACCTTAGCCCATCAACTCTCATTATATGCTAACCTCATTGTCCCATCATCAGCTGTCTATCCTCTTACTCCTATAAGACTCCTTGTTGGCTGATGGGTCCTCCTCTAGCCACATAATACAATTCTGCTCCTTCTAAGTCGATGAGTTGATTTGATTTCTACAGACAGTAAGGCTTCTTTTCCGATCGGAGGGTGCAGAGTTATTCCTGACAGCCAGAGTAGGTGCTGCGATTGTCCGCACAATCACCAGAAAAGCGAAAAAAAAAAAACCTTGGTTTCAGGTTCCTGTTTAAAGTGGTCAGAAGAGATAGGAGACGCCGAATGTGAGCCTTCCGTGGGATGCACTTCTCACCACAATGTTGTTATGAAAGCTATTTTGTGGGAAGAATGATGATGACCGCATTGTATTTGTTACATCTGTCCCTTCACCCCTGGGAACCCTCATTCCTGTCTTCCTTCAGCGAAACTTCATCAATAGCTTCAGAAAGACCAAAACGCCTCTTGGAAATGAGATTAGCAAATGTCCCAGTCTCCCTTTTACTGCTGGTTGCCCATGCATACAGTATGTGAATTGGCTATAGAGGTGGACCACAACACACATAAATCCTCAAGCAATGCCAAAAACAGACACCAAAGAGCAGGATGAAGCTCAATATTGTAATCTACAGTGTGTTACTATGTAATCTCCTGTGATTGTGATTTTATTGTGGCATTGCAGATTGCCAAGCATAGCTAGGTAAGCAGTAATACTGAGTGAACAATGCTTGAGTAATGTTGAGTGTGCCTATTAAAAATGCCTAATGACATTTCAATAGCAAGGACAAACTTTGATTAAAGTAAGCTGTTTATTTTGTCCTTTCATGTGCACAGCGGTTAAGGACTTTGTGTTTTGAAAGCATCTAGGTAAGGTGGAGGTTACAGGTGTGTCCACTGGAGTGATTTTCGTATTTTTCCTCAGATCCAAAGGTGCTTTGAAGCTTAGAAATAAAAGTGCTACCATTGCTTTTAGGCAATGTCCTGGTCTGCATCTGCATGGCATTCTATAGTGTGTTTGTGGGGTGAAAGAGGCATCATAGTGGCACTCCATCTGAGAGGTCTGAATGGATGGAGCCGTAGCTTGTGAGCGTGAGGTCTGTAACAATGACGTGTTCAATGGGCTCATCAGAGGACTGGAAGGAGAAAAGCAAGATAAAAATATTTAGTATTGCAATTTATCACCACAAGCATTGGCTGCATAGCCAACATATTGTAAAAAGGGATATTTTTTAATATTTACTAATCTACACACTTCTTTGCCTTGCTTTTATTTTGTCATGGCTTAGAACAACATTGTGACCCATGTGCAGAACAGAGCAGAACACAGGCACTGTTCCTACTATCATCAACCATGACAAAGTAAAATAAAAAGGATCAGATATGTGGCAACTGTTTTTGAAACACAGATGTTGGTGACACTTTAGATCACAGGCTGTGAATTATTGTCTGAGGAGTGGGTAGGAACAGCATTACAAAATACATTTTGTACATTTTACACACTGGGTTACTGTTTCTCACTATTTCTTTAGTAAACACTAAGTGCACTGTAATTACTCTACTCAAATTCCCTAGAACTTCCTGGAAACACAGCCTAATGAACAATATGCGAGTAGCCAAAGTTGCGCACTTAACCCTGTTTTTTTTTTTTAATACTTACTATTATTATACTAATTCAATTCTTCGGGTTTATCTCTTGCTACAGCATATCTATTTTAATGGTGATGGTACTACTCTACCTTTTCTTATTACAATAACTCACAATCTAAATCTAAAGTGTTACCAAAATTTTTTTCATTGTGTAATCTCTTAAAATCAAGATTTTCAACTTTACATTGTCGAATTTCCTTTCGCTGTAAACTTCATTTTTATCAATGAAGGTCAACATAATCCAGTCACAGATGATGGAACACTGAAAAGAATATAGTACAGTTACTTTAAATTATTATGATGTATAGATGTACTTGATGTATAGATTTATCAAAAATAAATGACACTTACAATTCCAACTGATGTCATAGCTGTTACTGCATTGATGATGGTTGGGATAATGTTGAATTTTCCAGCCTACAAAGAATGTCAGGGGTAAATTGATTTTGCCTGTATGGACTAAAATAAGTTTTATCTAGCCACTACGCACATGTCCATGGACGATAATGTCCAGCCGAATCCCAATGGCCTTGATAAGAGTTCTGTACTCCACACCATTCTTGCTGTAATACTTGGCAAACCTAGGGAACAATTCAGATATCCATGTCAACCAGAACTGTCATTTGGAGCAGCTTTACTTCCAGCAGAGGTTGAATCTGTTTGTGGAGACTCACCTGTAGTTGTATCCAGAGTATGGCAGGTTCTTACGTGTGTCTAGCCTCCTGAATGAGTAAGACGGAACACATGCTAATGGGTCCACATCAAAGTTACACTTCCAGTTAATAAAGACTCCTATCACTCCTCCCTGCAGGGGCAAAACACTTATCAGACCATGTTTTCCAATAATACTGTAAATGAGATGCCAGATACCAGTCCATAACAGTGTGTGTGTGTGTGTGTGTGTGTGTGTGTGTGTTTTTAATGTGTTTGTTTTGAGATGTGCTGTACCAGCCAATTTATCTGTGTGTGTGTGTGTGTTTGTCTTGAGATGTGTTTTATCCACACAATTCGAAACAGAACAATACTTACAGTTCTGCATAATTCGCTGAATTTCTCCCTGGCTTGTTCTGCAATGTACCCTAACCGAAAGACAGGGCAGTATGGGTGAGTTGTTTCACTGTAATGGCATCTAGGCATATATTTGACCCTCCTTCCTGGTCTGGTATTTCCTCTGACCAGGAGAAAGAAAATCAACATTGTCCATAATTGTCATTTTTGTAAACATTCAGCTTATATTTCCAATTTCAAAACATGGGTAATGCAAACTAACCTTAATACTTTGAATTTTGGAAAGTGTATGGTATTTTTTATATATACAGAGAAGTTGACAGCTTCTGCTAATGCGGGTTCTCTGTTGGAATCAGAAATACAGGGTTTGAATCTCTGAACAAAGCACTTAGCCACACTAAACTACTACAGTATATAAAGCTGTGGCTGACTGACGTGCAATAGACAGAGAGGAAAAGAGGGAAATGTGAGTTCTATGCATCACCTTACAACAGCAAAAGCTTCAATAGGACACCAAGACTGGATCTCGCATGTCTTGAAGGTGTAGTTGTAGTAAGGCACACAGCGCCCAGTTCGCTGTCCTTCAGTAACACAGCACCCAATCATTTAACAAAAAATTCAGAACTGACAGCATGTGCTACAAAGAAAGGTTACTGGCTAACCTGGGCAACAAGCACACAGCACAGATCTCTAAGCACTGATCTATTGTCTCTACAGTGCCATATTGCTTTGAGATCAGCTGTTTTTCATAAAGTTACCTTGGTAAGCCAGTAGTTTGTCAGATTAATACTGCCTAATAGAGACGCTAATATAATTAGCAAACATTTCACCTACCATTGCCATCAATGTTTATTTCCCCAGCTACACAGTCTGAATCTTTTGTGCAGTTAGCACTGAGAACATGGTAGTCCTGTAGTAAATACATATGAATAAATATATTTGTTTGTTTTTTTTATTATACCAATTACACTGCTGTAGCATGCGGGATTACATTCAGATTTATGCTGCATTCATGTGCTATGGAAAAGATGATATTTTCCAGTTTTAAAGTGGTATTTACCAGTGTGTTGTGTTCACATGCTTTTGTTGTTGTACTGTGGAGAAATGAAAGATGGACTTACAGATTCAGATGTTATTGGGTAAAACCATTTTAGGTTGCCTAAAATCCATTAGCCTACAACATGTAAAATGCATCTGCTCTGGGTAGGTAAGGTTAAATCCAAACCATAATGGTATTTTTAAAACTGACAAAGTGTTAACTCATTATATTAAAATGGTCATTGACACAGTATTATATAGACAGCAAAAACTATCCACTAACAGTAGCAAAACATGTTTAATACTGTACAGTGCTCATTCCAAACTGTCTCGCTGCTCGCTGCCATTGAAAAGTTCAAAGGTTATATCATCTTGTCAACTCGTGTATCAAAAAATCTACGAGTTGTCCAGTAGAAAATACCACATGAGGGGGTGTTCATGTGCACTTTTTACGTCGTCTTTTGGTATTTACCATAATTACCATAGCACATGAACGCAGCATTATAGACAGATTGCATATCACATTGCAGTAAGCTGCAAGTTCTAAAAATATTACTAGATGTAATCCAACTCAATTCAATTTGTATTTATTTTACTCAACTGGAGAGATGAAACCATTTCTTCATCATCAATCAAATTACCTCTGCACAAGTCCCTTGTTTTTGATCATGTGTGACTTCACGCCTCAGAATTGTGCTAATAACATCTCCACCCTTAAAAGAAAAATAAATAAACATAAACAACTGTATTTTAATATACACATAAGATCCAACCCCACACACACCTACAGATATGTGTCTTTCCTTCACTACTTTTCTAAATAACTCTTTTGGATCCTATTAACTAAAGCATGAAGCCACTATACTTTATATAGCCTACTTTACTTCACTATACATTCTACAGTATGTGATGCACCCTATGGACGTGAACTCAGTGTGATTGAGAATACTTAATGACTCAGCAGTAAGTGCATTCAGATAGATTGTGCACTTTTATATGGAAATTAAGTTCTGATGGCCCTTCAGCTTCAGCTCTTATTTACCTCAGACGGATGGACATATTCCACCATGTCCAGCACATTGTCCCCCTGCAAGGCAACGCCTCTCATCATGGTGTAAACAGAACTCTCAGGTCTGGTCTCAGTGTCCTGATATGCCTTCTGACTTATGAACACATACCTGGTGGGACATCATACCCAAGGCACAGAAATTGTCAAGATGAAACGCAAGTGGTCTTCCTAAACTGCACCCTGGACACCTTGATACCCTGACTTGCCTTGAGACAGTTATATCTAACGGATATTGAACATGGAGGTTACTTGTGTACAGATAGCCTAGACCTAAATGGCATGCTGCTGTAGCAGGGTTAACGCTTTGCAGTGCTTTGTTCTATTTGCAGAATTCACATGGAAAAAAAAACATGAAAAATCGACTCAAAAAAGCCACTCAACAAATATCAAAAAGCATCATATGCGAAGACAATAAACTTAAAACAATCAAACACAAAAAAATAGCTGCAGCCCTGCTGACAGAGCCTGTGCTTCATTACCATACAATACATTGCATCAGGTTAATTCATTAACTAGTCCTACATGCAGTAGCCTACGGTAGAGTGCTTCAGAAAGTCTTACAAATAGGCTAAGGTGTTAGTCAGGGCATGTGAACTGTAACGTTGGAAGTAAGTTAGAACACCAAGTATGTAATGTAGGCCTAATAGCCTACACCAAAAATTAAGCATAGTGATGAAAATAGTGTTCGGTAGAGGTAAAAATCATGGACAAGCCATTGTTAGTTTGGTTACTCGAATGCAAACTGTCTAAAAATACAGTCTTTTATAATGAAATAAAAAAATTGAAATAGGCTTATTAAAATAAACTAAAACGTTATGTTAATGTTATTGTCTACTCTGCTAGACTATATTAGGCTGAAAATGTAGCAAGATTATGTTGCCTATTGCCAAATAAAAGAACAAGTAGGCTAGCCTAGGCTATGATTTAGCAGTTGCGCCAACATTTTGCAATGAAGTTTGTTGATAATAACTTACCAAATGAAGTATGTGATAACTAGAAATTGCACTCCACGGTATATAATTCCAAGTTTTCTGTTTCTCACCACCATTACCTTTGGTGTCTCATAGTCCCAGAAGCCAAAAAAATATTCCTTAATTAGGTCTTTGAAACCCATTTTATTTTATCTTTCAGTCTTGCTTGAAAGTACTAGTCTAGTCTGTAAAAATCACACGGACTCTACGATCTCTCCATAGGATCTCTTTCACATACGCGCGCGCAACCCAATCAGGTGCAAGTCCGCACGTTCGCACCATGCGCACGCACCAGTATTTCAACGGATCATAATTTACCGTAACATGAACTACATTTTAAATGTAACTATAAACTTTAATTGAAATATTATTTGACATCTGAACTCAGTTGCCATTCAGCAAACACAAAAGTTAAAAAAAATCAGGCATATATTTAGCCACAGCGCCCTAACGTGAGGTCCTTGCGTGACGCACCACACACATGTGTTGCCTACTGTTGAGCTGGCGAGTAAACAGGCACGTTTGTCTGTTTCGTAGATTTTTTACTTTTTCAGTTACAATCCCCTATTTTAACATTTGGCAATGGGTGGATTGCAGAAGAAAAAGGTAAACAAACAATCTCTATACTTTAACCCATCATTGCAATTTCTTGGAAAGTATATTTTTGTGACCTGACATTAGCATTGATGCTAGTCTGTTGGACTTTTTTTCTAGTTGGAAATAATTGTCTTTTGAATAGTGTCAAATTAGTAATTTTGTTATGTTCTTAAAATCTAACGTGAAGGGAAGCACATCCTTGTGGTTGACAGCCGAAATCTAACCTCCATTTATTTGCTAAGCAATGTTGACTCGCTCTCTGCTAACAAGCTATAACGCTAACTTCATATATACTACTAACAATAGTAATTACTTACTTTGCATCGTTCAACGCTACATTATATGCATTCATCTCAGATTATTAGCACGCGACCACAACTTTCATGTAACGTTAATGTGTGTATTTAAGAAATTGACTATTGATTTTGGCGGTGTAAGGTTTAATATTGAGCTAAGTAAACGTTAGTCGTGTACGTTACAATGCAAACGTTACTTACACTTGGCGTAAAAGTATGTTGGGTTTTTTTTATTTTTTTCTCACATCATCTGTCCAAAGCCTCATTTTGTTATGAAAGAGTATTTATGTTTGTATGTAACATTTGTACTTGGTCAGCAAGTGTAAATACCTTGTGGTCAATGATGGGGAAGTAAACACTTTTACTTAAGTCAAATCAGTACCAGAGTAGAGTCAAATCAATAAACCAGAATCTTACTTTACAAGTATCTATAATTGAGTATGGGAAGTGTGTGTTCTTTTTGCTATCTCTGCTTGTGGCTTTCAAGTTGGCACAAATATAAAAAAGTAGTCATAACTTTAATGTATGATATATGGGCCTTTTTGATGTAAGATACTGATGTGATGAACATAAATGTATGGTGACATTTATTTTGTTTTCTTGCAGTTTGAGAGTGGATCTGCCACTAATTACATTTCCAGAAACAAAGCCCGAAAGAAGTTACAGCTGAACCTGGCTGATTTCAGGTAAGGAATCCATCTATTCTATGGTAATGTTTATTAACAATAGAATTTAATAAAATTGACAGTGCATTTTAGAGATAGATAGATAGATAGATATAGATATAGGTGGGAACTCTCTGGTCTGCAATCTAAAATTCTATCCTGTCTGTAGGCGACTGTGTATTTTAAAAGGAATCTACCCTCATGAACCAAAGCACAAGAAAAAGGTGAACAAGGGCTCCACAGCTCCTCGAACCTTCTACCTTCTGAAGGACATCCGCTTCCTCCTGCATGAGCCTATTGTGGGAAAATTCAGAGAGTACAAGGCAAGTTACTCTTTTTTTTTTTTTTTTTTTTTTTTTGCAGTGCTTGATCGTATTCAATTCAATTTTATTTATATAGCGCATTTTCACAAAAGGCATGTCACAAAGCGCTTAACACAAGAGGCCCAATGAGCAACAGGGGCAAGGAAAAACTGCCTAGCAGCGTTTTTTGTTTTTACTTGTTATGGTAGAGGAAGAAACCTTGGGCAGTTCCGACGGTCAAGGGGCTAACCCAACTGCCTAGGGCAGGTTTTCAGTCTCTCAGATGGCGGGTAGTCCACTATTATTCCATTAGATACACATTACAAGAAAATTTTGGTAAATAAAGTAATATAGGAGTCCCATTAGAATCCCAGGATATAGTCCCATGTCATTAGGCGCAGCTAGAGGCTGTATCGATCATGTCAGGGTCATCTGTGAAGCTGAAGGCAGACCGCCCAGGAAGCCAGAGATGCAGGATCAGGCAGTGGAAGCAGGGGTGACCCTCAGCAGGGAGGCAGTGGCATGGACAGTGGAGTGGGTTGAGGACCATTCAGGAGTGCCGCCGGATCACGTTGGAAGAAGGTCCCAGGAGGCGCAGGCAGTGGAAGGCAGTGATGACTCACGGCAGGGTGGTAATGGCATGGAAAATCAGAGAGGAGATGAGTTAGAATAGTCTCCATCAGTTTTCAGAGAATGTGAGTTATATTGCATGTGAAACCATATACAGATGTTGGCTACGTGAAGAGAGAGAAGTAAGTGGAGAGGAAAAGAGAGGAGGAGAAAATATAGTGAAAACGGGTTAACAGATGGGTGGATTGTGGCGGCATTAAACTATAGCAGCATAACTAAGGTATGATGTATAACAAGCCAACACCACCAAAGGAAATGGTCAGTGGCCACCAAGCCCTGGACGGGAGCTTACAGCAGAGGCAGTCCTTTCCAATAATACCCTGAGGAGGTGTGGCTTACCATACACCATCCCTAACTAAAGGGGTCAGTAAATAGAAAAGTTTTGAGTCTAGACTTAAAGGTGTTGAGAGTGTCCGCTTGACAAATGTTAGAAGGGAGTTTGTTCCACAGGACAGGCGCACAATGGCAGAATGCTCTTCCTCCCATTGTCGATTTTGATATTCTAGGAATTACTAGGAGACCAGCATTCTGTGACCTTAGGGGTCTAGAAGGGTGGTAGGGAACAAGTAAGTCTTTAATATATGCTGGAGCAAGGCCATTAAGGGCTTTATATGTTAAGAGAAGTATTTTAAAATCAATTCGGCTTTTAACAGGAAGCCAATGTAAGGAAGCAAGGACAGGTGTGATATGTTCATATTTTTTTGTCCTAGTGAGTGCTCGTGCTGCAGCATTTTGTATTAGTTGAAGGTTTTTGATGCAGCTAGTACCACATCCAGAGAACAGTGCATTACAATAGTCAAGTCTGGAGGTAATTGTATGTAATTGTATTTGTAATTGTAAATAAATGTATTAGTTTTTCTGCATCCTCAAAAGAAAGGAATTTTCTGACCTGAACAATGTTGCGTAAATTAAAGAATGAGGTTTTGGAGATATGCTTTACATGACTATTTAAAGAGAGGTCTTGATCAATATACACCTCAAGATTCTTCACCTTTGTGTTAGGTGTGAGTGAAAGGTCACTAAGTAAGCTCTGATGATGGGGTAAAGTGTTGGTCAGGTTTTTAGGGCCAATCAACATGACTTCAGTCTTATCAGAGTTTAAGCAAAGGAAATTCTTAGTCATCCAGTTTTTGATGTCACTGAGGCAGGCAACAAGTTTTGTTACTGGCGTACAATCATTAGGCTTCATTGAAAGGTATAGTTGGGTGTCATCTGCGTAAGAGTGGAAGGTAATGCCATGTTTTCTAATAACAGTTTCCCAAAGGTAGCATGTAAAGGGAGAATAGCAGAGGTCCCAGTACTGATCCTTGGGGCACACCATACTTGACTTCAGTGTGGCATGATGCACAAACTGGTAACGTCCAGTAAGGTATGACCTGAGCCAGGCTAATGCAGAATCTTTGATGCCAATCATATGCTCAAGTCTATGTAGTAGGATGCTGTGATCAATAGTGTCGAAAGCAGCACTTAGATCCAGTAGGATTAATAATGAAATGCATCCATTATCAGATGAGATAAGGAGATCATTGTAGACCTTTACTAGGGCTGATTCTGTGCTATGGTATGCTCTAAAGCCAGATTGATAGGTTTCCTGAATGTTATTTGCGTCCAAGAAGGTACGAATTTGCTTAGACACTATTTTTTCAAGAATCTTTGATATAAATGGGAGGTTGGATATAGGTCGATAGTTAGCCAGGACATCAGGGTCAAGGTTGGGCTTTTTGATTAAAGGCTTAATGACCGATGTCTTGAAAATTTTGGGAACATGTCCTGCTGCAAGAGAGTGATTTATAATATTAAGTATCTGCTCAGCTAGGTTCGGGAGAGTAGCCTTAAGGAGATCAGTTGGAATTGGATCCAGTAGACAAGTAGAGGCCTTACTTGATGAGATCAGCTTGATAATTTCAGATATACTGGCAGGTGTAAACGAGTCCAGGTATGCTATAGGTTGGCTAGAACTTGCTGTTTCCATTATAGGGGAACCAGCTGAATTTGAGGTTTGAATGGTGTTATTTATTTTACCTCTAATAGATTCAATTTTATCATTAAAAAAAATCATGAAATCATTGCTGTCTAATGTTATTGGAATGGAGTGTGTCACTTCATTCCTACTTTTAGTTAAGCGCGATATTGTGTTAAAGAGGAATTTGGGATTGTTTTTATTATCATTTATTAGTGAGGAGTAGTATTCTGTTTTTGCATTATTAAGTGCTTTCTTATAGTCTTTTAGGCTGTCTTTCCATGCAAGATGGAACACTTCAAGTTTGGTGGCATACCATTTTCTCTCAAGTTTACGTGCAGCTTGCTTCATTGAGCGTGTCTGTGCTGTATACCATGGTGCAATTTTGTCATGTTTTCTAATTTTCTTTTTAAGTGGCGCAATGGAATTTAATGTTGTGTAAAGTGCATCTATAACATTATCAGTTAATTGATCAACTTGAGTAGGGCTTGGAGGAGGGCCTTCTAATGTGTATTGTGTCATTAAGGGTTCAAGAAGAGAAGGAATTTTATCTATGAAGTCGCTTGTGGCTTGGGGGGTTATTCGTCTAGTGTGGTAGCAAATAGAGTTAGGGGATGTAGAATCTATTGTAGTCTTTAGAGTTATTAGGGAATGGTCAGTTGGTGAAGGACATTGAGGTAGGATAGCAAGTTGTTCTATTTGTGCACCATATGTTAGAACAAGGTCAATAGTATGACTACCTTTATGTGTAGGTGCATTAACATGTTGGAAAAAGCCAATGTGTTCAATTAAGGATTGGAACGCTGATGCCAGGCTATTATTTACGCCATCCATGTGGATGTTGAAATCGCCCAACACTATAAAATTATCAGTTTTAATGACTAGTGAGGAAGGAAATTCTGAGAATTCAGTCATAAAGTCAGAATAGGGGCCTGGGGGTCTATATAATATTACAATCGTTAAGGGTACATTAGATCTAGATGTTTTGTCGGGTTGCATAAGATTGAGAACAAGGACCTCAAAAGATTTAAATTTGTATTTAAATTTGGGAGCCATAGTAAGGTTGGAGTTATAAATTGTGGCAACACCACCGCCACGACCATTGTGTCGAGGTATGTGGTAATTAAAGTGACTTGGAAGAGTAGCCTCATTAAGTGGAAGGTATTCGTCCGGTTTTAGCCACGTTTCGGTTAGGCAAAGTATGTCAATTTCATTATCGGTAATAAGCTCATTTATTAGGGCGGTCTTTGAGGAGAGCGAACGAATATTTAGTAATCCGAATTTCATTTGTGATTTCTGACTATCATGTTTATTTGTTTCTGGTTTTATAAATATGAGGTAGCTACTGTTTACTCCCTTAACTGGTCGTTTTGCGATTTGTCTGGTCGCGGACACTCTCCCTAACTGCCTGCTGGGTTGACGGTGAGGCGGCAGAGATCTGTTTAAGACAGTAATTCTGCTACCTGGACCAACTCTGGTATGTCAGGAACCGTCAGGAATCGTATGTTATACTGGATGCTGTACATCTTATCATGAAAACTGCTTTTCATTCTTTATTACACTGCCCATTCAACTTAGCCAGTATCAGGTAGCCCCTTCTACATACAGCGCTTGCCAATGACATTTTAGGATTAAAAGAATGTCCTCCCACCTCCACGCACTTAGAGTACACTGCTATCACCAATAAGCCCCTTCTCCTCAAACATTCCACATCCTTTGCTATTGATGGTATGCACCACCAACTAGGGGTGGGCGATATAGTCTATAATTTATATTGCGATATATTTTGAACCATAGACGGTAGATGATGTATATCACGGTATACTTTGGTATGTAACTTACAGCATAACAGTTTCTTAATGGTTACCATAGCATAAAGTCAATATACAACAGTTGTTTAGTCATCGTTTGGAGGTGTTTATGTTGGACTCTCAAATTCACACAGAAGTAAACTGGTAAGCTGCATTTGTGTCAGGCAGTAGCTGTTCAATTTATAGGCTCTTACACAGTTTTGTTGTAAGAATGAAAAGGTGCTATCAAGGTGAAGCTACAGGTCAACATTTTTTCACATGGTTGTGGAGACGCACTGAGCCTATCACGGTATGCCGATATGACCCAAAATCTCTATCATTGGCCAAATGCATATTGCATACGGTATATATCGTCTATATTGCCCACCCCTACCTCCAACCCACATACACTCAGTGCACATCTAACTACCCCTACATGCATTAGAGGACAGGTCCCCCACTCTACACTTTACACTGACCCTTGGCAGTTGGATTGTCCCTTTGATGTGTGAAAATGTCCAAGATTTCTTTCTTAGTAAGTTTTTCCTTGTCCTTGTTGCAGACTGGTGACTGTGTTGTAATGACTGATGATAATTCTATCATTATTATTATTACACAGGGCAAGGAATAATGATAAAATGAAATGACCAGCATTGTCATTGTTTGAAATCTTATTTTAGCACTTTTCAGCACTTTGTATTCATGCCCATTGTAGGTACCATAACACTAAGGTGGGGAATCTGTATGTCTTTTAGGTGTTTGTACGCAAGCTTCGTAAAGCATACGGAAAAGCAGAATGGGCTGGAGTGCAAAGGTTAAGGGACAACAAGCCAGCCTACAAGTTGGACCACATTGTGAAGGAGAGGTGTGAACTGGGTGCATTTTCTCCTTGCCACCAATAGAGGGCAATATTAAACCAAAAGTTACAAAAACAAAAAAAAAAAAACCTCACCCTCATGACTCCTTCTCCTGCCCTTTGTCCTCAGGTACCCCACGTTCATCGACGCTTTGCGCGATGTTGATGATGCCCTGTCCATGTGCTTCATGTTCTCCACCTTCGCCCGCACAGGCAAGTGCCACGTACAGACCATCCATCTGTGCCGGCGCCTGACAGTGGAGTGGATGAACTACATCATCGCTTCTCGCTCCCTGAAAAAGGTAAGGCTAGGTGAGGCACCGGCTAAGCGGCTGTGGGGTTTGCTTGCGTTAAGTTTCTAGGCAACTCAAGTTCTCCCGTCATCAACGTTGTATTTTATTGCTTTGCCTCAGATTGTTCCTGATAAACTAAAATAAGTCCTCTGTTTGGCCGTCAGGTTTTCCTTTCCATCAAAGGGATTTACTACCAGGCGGAGGTCATGGGACAGACCATCACCTGGCTCGTGCCCTATCAGTTTGCTCATGACGTAAGCACAGCATCACCTATCCAGGCCTTTAACATACTCAGCCAATGGTATAGTGTCAATAAGTCTCTTAACCTGCACGTGTTCCCCCATTCAGATTGAATTAAGTATGATTAAATATGCCACCTGGAGTATATAGTTAGCATTATTTATCTCAAAGCATTCAATTTAATTTTCTCCTTTTGACATGCACAGTGATTTGCTGCAGGTTTACTAATTCTTATTCTTCTGCCTGTTGGTGCCTTTGCAGTGTAGTGGTCAGTGCAGCTATTTGTGAATGGTCAAAGATGGCCTGCTCAAGGGGAAAAAAAAAAATCTTAATGTTGTTTTCTTCTGGTAGCAGTTGGTGTCTTGATGTGTTAATAAACATTGAGTGCAGGGTAGTTCTGTGTGGGAGCTTAATAATTTGGAAATAAATGCTATAGAAAAAGATATTACATGTTACTATTATGTAAACTTGACTTGAAGTGGCAGTATCAACTAAAGGGTTATCTTTTCAGATAAGTGTATTTTGGCCTCACAAAAGGGACATTATCCCTTTTGAAAGAGGAATGAAATGTCTGACCTCATGTCAGTAAATGTTTAAAAGAATGTTTTGAAGCCTTGCTCCCTGTGCTGGTGCAGATAACGGTAAGGCTCAGCCTCATTGTTCAGGGGAGCTTCAGCTCACTACCTGCTCGATTCCCACGGACTTTTGGAAGGCAGTTGGATGACCTACATTAAGTAAAATGCATAGATTTTACAGGGTTATTACAGTGAAGAATACACATTGTTTTGTAGGCTTTAGGTTCAAATGCAACACGCCCACTACTCCTTTTTTTTCTTTTTGCTGATCTTAATATTTTACTGTGAACGTGGTCAGATACCCCACCTAGAACTGCACGGTGTCTCCTGGACAGACGGTGGGAATAACTCTTGTGTTTATCCCCCCTTTATGGCTTTTTCCCATCTGAATTCATTAGGAGAAGCTGTTACTTTTAGGGCCTCAGGAGCTAAGGTGCGTTGTGTGTTTGTGAAGTTTGATTAGCTAGGATTCTGACTAGGAATCTCAATAGTAACCTAGCCAGCGGCAGCAAACTCTGCAGGCACCGCAGCATGGATGACCATTACTATTCAGCGAACAAATCTAGTGCCAATGCATGTGGCTAAGTCATGTGGTGGGGACGAGGAAGCTAATGTAGATGATTCATTAGTTTGCTGCTGTTTGACCCATTCCTCTACAGCACCCCACTGACGTAGACTACAGAGTGATGGCCACTTTCACAGAGCTCTACACCACTCTCCTGGGCTTTGTCAACTTTCGTCTCTACCAGACACTCAATCTCACATACCCTCCCAAGGTACCCACTGGATGTTGGCTGATCCTTGTTTTGTAAATCCAGTAGAATGGTATTTGCTCATCTTACAGCTGTAAGGTACAGTAACGACTTATCTGCTTTCCACAGCTGGATAATAAGTCTGAAGTGGGTCTGAAGGCCGAGCACGAAGAAGACTATGCCATGGAATCAGAAAGCTTTTTGGAGGTAAACATCAGTCTTGATTGATCTATCTTTGTCTACACCATGGGGTGTGTTCAGCGGCCCGGTTTACATGGGACGTATTTTCATAAATCTACATTAACATCCAAGTGAAAAATACATGCTCTGTTGCCTTTGTCATACTCTAACTCAAATTTTCTGTGATGCATGCTAATTAAATTAGCTTTCTTCTGCATCAACCCACATAGACACTGCTGTAATGGACTAACTCTAAAGCACGATTGGCTTATGGAGGGGTCGGGGCTGAAAACATTTGTGTTTGTGTGGCGTTCTTCAGAAACTGTCTGCCCTGAGTGCCAGCCTGGCTCGAGTGGTCAACACGGCAGAGGAGGAAGAAGCAGAGGTTGACCATTTCCCTGCTGAAGGGGTAAGGGGGAAGTATGAGAGATTTGAGAAGTAGATACACAGACCTCATTCCCACCAACTTCTCCATCATGATGATGCCAACTATATTGCAAAGTGAATACAGATTCTAGCAGTTCTTGGTAGGTGAGTAGGTAGTTAGTCCAGGGATTTTACACCCCAATATATTGTGGTTTGTATTGGGTTGTAATGTGTATAGGGAGACTGTGTCAATAGATTTGAATACAATAGGGAAATTCCAAAACTAACTTGGCATTCAGCTGTACCTTTAGTGGTGATCTCGATCAACTCAAAAATTATCAATTTAAATATAATTATTATTCCTTTAAAATAAAATCTCATGAGTTTGTAAATTTGTAAGTCAAAGACTAGGATCCAGTGGTAGCATTGTTACGAGTCTGTGACATAATGCGTCTCTGATTGGGATCCTGCACATGTAATAAATTCGGTATCTAAGCTAAAGGTGATCGAGAGTTCCTTCATTCACCCTGCAATGAGCCTTTTAATTCCCTGTGAGACTACAAAGCTGGTAAATAAACATAAAAAAAATACTTTTAAGTTACTTCACAGGCTTAAAATTTGATCTCAAGAACAGGGTGGAATTAAATTGTCAAACAGCATAGCAACATCCATCAATGCTGCAACTGTACAGAAGTAGTTATGTCATAAAAGTTATGTAATGTAAACTAACATCCAGTGCAATTTAATGCTTGTACGCAAAGCTTTGCACATAGTTTCGGCAGGACTCTCGCTGGACCGTTGGCCAGATAAGGCCCAAAAGTCTTGGCCGCTCCACTTATGTGTGTGAAGGATGTCCGTTCTATTATTAAGTGCTTAGTGTTGAGGTAGACTACAAACAAGCTCACTGGCAGCAGTTTGACACCTTTTTAGAGATGTGTTGAACAAGAGGGCTAGTTGCCATGGTTTCCAAGCAAAGGTGTGAAATAAACAGTGTGATGAAATAATAGCACATTACCGTGATCACCTCTCTAGCTGACCTGTCGTTGTTGAAAGCAGGAGTTGTTTTGTTCATTTGTTCAACACTGCTGGGTTTTTTTTATTATTTATTTTTTTTATTTTTTTTTTTGTTTTTTGGAAAAAAAATTGAAAAAATTGTATTGATTGCATACATATATCAACTATACCCATGTACCCCCCCCCCAGCCCTCAACATTTTTTTAACTTCAACCCATGTGTTAGTCTCACTGGGCAGATTTTTAACAAAATGGGTGTCAGGAAATTTTAGCAATGCCCCCCTGGTGGGTGCCCCCTGGTGGGTGCCCCCTTGTCGGTACGAATATTTATAGTAAATTTGTGTTTGTCTGGCTGCATGTGTAAAAGTATCTTCCTTCATTCTGGTTGTTGGTCAGGAGGATGTGGCTGACATGGAAGCTCGGGAAAAGGAGCAAAAGGAGCAGGATGGCCTGAAGCGTCTCTTTGAGGGCCTGAAGGTGTACCTCAATAGGGAGGTGCCCCGTGAGTCACTGGCATTTGTCATCAGGTGAGCTGGAGACTTGCCTGCTAAGACGGAGAGAATTTTGGGAACATGAGCTGAATAGCGAAATGGCAGTTGGTGCTAACTGATAAGGCTCTAGAGAACTCTATTTAAGTTTATTTTTACTCATAAATAAAAATCCTTAGTGAGATTGAATGCATTATTTGTAACCACCTCCATGATTTCTTGAATTTTTGTGTGGTTGTGTGAGCGCTCCAGCCTCCCTACTTGGATATTTACAAAGCAGCCATATGCCTCTTTTCCATTACCTGCTCAATTTGGTTGGGGTTGTTTATGTATATGGCGGGAGTGGCATGGTGTACCATAAGCTGGCATTTAACTTTCTACACTTTTAATTATTAAAAAAAAAAAACCTACAATATTGCTGGTTTAATTGAACCAGTGCACATCATTTCTATGACTATAGCCTTATGACTGTGGGGTGGAAACATGAGGAAGAAATGATACATAATGTTTACTAGGTCATAAGCATGTTGCCCCATCTAGCACCTGTTGTTTGCTTTTGGTTTTTGCATGTCTTCTCAAAACTCTTGTTTTAGTTTGTTTTGTTTTGCTTGTTTGTTGCAATTTTTTTTTCCATTCCTAGAAATGGCTGTGCCGTTCATCACTGAAGTCTGATCAGACACATGGAGTGCTAAGCAATGATAAACACAAACAAAAAAAAGCCATAGCACCAAGCCGAGCAGAGTGCTAGTGGGAAGGGGTCAATAGTTTTAGGCTTACTGCTTTGTTATCTTATGTAGTAATGTTTAAAGAACTCTCATTCTTCCTCATCTTCCTCCTTGTACATCCATATGTTTATTGTTGGCCGTGTTGACCATCATGAGTTGGTTCCCCGTTGTGGGAGTAATGTTTTAAAAGGGTGTTAAATAGCTCTTATGCCATGGGCTTCTTTCATCTCTCAGGTGTTTTGGTGGCCAGGTGTCTTGGGACAAGTCCCTGTGCATCGGCAGCACGTACGACGTCACAGATGAGACCATCACACACCACATTGTGGACAGGCCGAGCATAGAAAATCAGTACATCAACAGGTAAAGGACAGCAAATGACCCCCTGATGCTTTGGGAGTAATAAATGGATGCAGCCCGGTGTTTCTTGTTGTGTTTCTAAGGCGTTGGCAAGCAGCTGTGTCTCCATGACGGAACCTAATTTGCCCGGGGCTGTGAAAGTGTAGTGGGAATGCCCGTTCAGTGTGCTGTTCATATACCATCTTCCAGTAGTTGTCTTGGGTTGTGGTGAGAGGGAGTGGAGATGCTGGAAAATGTGTAGGGGGAGGAGGAAGGGGGTTCTTTTTTTCTTCCCCCCGCTGTTCTCCAAGGGGTGATCGGGCCAACAGTGGCCTTCTTTGAGATGCACCACAGCTTTCAATGGCACCCTATTATAGCTGGCTTCCTTGTAGGAGGGGAAGGGGGTGCGCGCGTGGGGTAGGGAGGGGGAGGGATGCGCCGGCAGTCACACATGAAGGATCCTCAGACCCCATCACCTCCTGACCCCCCAGCTCTGTTTTGTTCACAGCACCAGGACAGAGTAGTCTTTTGTTTCTGTATGGGCCACCCCCACAATGACATGAATGTCATACACGCCACATTCACAGGCACACATGTATGTTTTCTGTAAGTCGTTGTTTCACCATCTGCAGACATTCTATTTTGTCATCCGCAATGCTTAAAACCCATAAACTGATTAACTTGTAGTTAATTTGGCCTTAACATAATCATGGGGAGTCTTAGTTTAAAAAAAAAAATGACTTTCAATAATCACCATGTTGTGGTGATCGTAGTGTCAGGTAGGACAGGCATAATAAAAAAGAATAAACAGAGAATATAACTCTGATTCAAGGGACATTTAGAAACACAGCATAAAAAAATGCATTGTAAAACGGTAAAATTTCAAAGATGTCCACAAAATGAATACAGTTCCTGAGGGCATCCGTTTCAATCTTGGATCCATCTTCCCTTAACAGATACTACATCCAACCACAGTGGGTGTATGACTGCATCAACGCCAGGATTAAACTTCCTGTGGAGGACTACTTCCTCGGGGTCAACTTACCCCCTCATCTCTCCCCCTTCGTGGAGGAGAAGGATGGCGATTACATCCCTCCAGAGAGGCTGAAACTCATGGCTTTACAGCGCGGCGAGCGCGCAGGTAACATCACTCTTTCAGCATGTACTGAGTGCATATGTAGACCTTTGAGGGCTGAAATATCTTTAGCATGGCCTTGCAACTCCATTTGTGTGGACTTGACTCATTTAATTTTTTTTATTTTTTGCACTTTTAGCAGCAGAAGGGGAAGAAGAAGATGAGGATGAGGAGGATGATGACGATGATGATGATGAAGAAGAAGAGGAGGAGGAAGATGAGGATGAAGAGATGGATGAAGAAGAGGCTGAAGAAGAGGGCAACCTGAAGAAAATCGAACAGAAGCGAGGCCAGGGCAAGGTAAGAGATGACTTCCTTGATGGATGACTGGCCTGATGCTCACAGCCATCACGAGAGTGATTGTCAGTGCCTTTATCTGACTTTGTGTAAAGAATCACACACACACACACACTATTTTCAATGATGTCATACACACCTGAGACTCAAATTATGTTGGAACTATGCTACCTTAAATTTGGCTTTGGGTTGGGCGCTCGGTTCAGGCGAGAGCACGCACAATGAGTGGACGACCTTGAGGGTTAATATGTGGCCGCTGTCCGTCTTCAGGCCAGCTCTGTGAAGGTGACGCCCGGGAGGTTCAAACAGGAGGACCGGAAGCGCACGGCGCAGGAGGAGCAAGCCGAGGAGAAGAGGCTGGCCATCATGATGATGAAGAAGAAGGAGAAGTACCTCTATGACAAGATCATGTTCGGCAAGAAGAGGAAAGTCCGCGAGGTGAGTGCATTCCAGCATTCAGCCAGCCAATATGGTGCCTTTCAAATTGTTCAAAAGCCCTTAAAGGTAGGGTAGGGGATGTTTTCCTGGACACGTTTGAACACTATATTGTTTAAAATTCTGATTGCAACCACTTCATTAAACAAAATCTCTAACACAGAGTAAAATGATCTGGGGTGAAAAAACACCATCCAATGGTTTTAACCGACCCATCAGTTGTAATTCCCCTCAGGGTGTTAAGAATAATCAAGATTCATATTTAAGTGCTCTGTAATTGCCTCCTCTTGGATAATTACGTTTTTAAGTTCCCTTTTTTGAATGGTCTGACTTAACATCATTGCTTTCCTGCAGGCAAACAAAATGGCCGCTAAGAGGAAGGCCCACGACGATGCCGCCAAATCCAACAAAAAAAAGAAAAAGGCACAATGAGCACACTCTGATCCCATTATAAAAGACTGGTTTTATTTGTATTAAAGTAATTCTTTCCATTCTTGGAGGAAATATTGCAATGGTTTCATCCATTATTGTGTGACTGATTTAATGAGAATTTGTCATACTCACAAAGCATGTGACTCAAATTGTTATGTTCGTCTGACTGGATGTTTGACCAGTAATGACACGTCTTTGGTCTCAATATCGCCATTAATAACCTTTATTCTGAATACTATGTAGACTGTGATCTATTTACGAAGTAAATGTTTTTTGTCAACATTTTCTTTGTGTGCTCAATGTGTGTGTGGAGAATTTTGTACAATGAAATGCAATTATTAAAAATCTATTTAGCTGTTAATCATTCATTAGATTTCAAGTGTGACACTTCAGCTTAGCCTTGGTAGTATAAATAATTCACCAGGCCGAAGAGGAGGAACGTGGCCACCAATGCCCCGAGGCAGCTGACACCCTTTAACTTCAAACCCCCAGCCCAGACAGCAGTGTCCCGTAAACTGGCCTGTGCTGTCCAACTGTTGGCTGCTTTGCATCTTTAATGCGCTCTCTAGCCGCAGTGGAAGGCTGCATCAATAGTTGTTGCTTTTTTTATGGGGTGAAGAGATGATTGAACTTGATGAGAGGTGATGGTACAAGCACGATGTTCAGCTGAGAAGGCGACCAAACAAAAGTGACAAAACTGTGACGTGCACTTGAGTGGGCTTGAGGTGTTTTTTTTTTTTTTTTTTTTTCTTTCTTCCACCAAGCGTGTGTGTGTGTGTGCGCACGCGTGTGTGAGGACCAGCGTGAGAGACCTTGAACGGCCACGACCCCTGCAGGGTAGGTGGCCGTGACGAGCGTCCGTCCCTTGCCCCCCTCGTGCTTTCTGATCTCGGGTGGGCAGGGGGCCAGGCAAGTCATGCCCCCGAGTGGCTCAATCTCCTCTTTTACAGGCGCGGTGGCCGATCAGCATTCCTCTCGTGCCCGCCCCAGTCCTCGGCTCGGCCTGGCACTGCACACCAGAGGCGAGTCCATGCCCAACAAAGAGCTGAGTGTTGGGTGCACAGGGCACTGTGGAGATGGGTGGGATGAAGAGCATAATCCTTTTTCTTTATACCTCCACATTTGAGCCAGCTAAAACTCGAGACTAGGAGAGCTGTCTGGAGCAAATGCTGATTTGCTTCAAACAGGCTTGTGCAACCTTACCAAAAGTGCACCAAAACAATTTGTTTTTGTGCATTGTTTAGCAACTTTGCAAACCTCCCTTGAAATATTCCACCTCTAATTACCATGCAGCCCTCTTCTGAAAGGCAGTAGGTGTGTTGTAATTTTCCTTGTAGAGTAGGTATAGTTTGGTGTTCACGAATGGGGACAGACAACCTGATGTCCTTTTTCAGGAAGCAAAATTTGCATTTTTAAAGTAAGAACCTTGACACAGTTTGCAGAGTCTTGGCTTTTATTCTTGTTCAGGTATGACTATTTTTGCAATGGAATTCTGGTGTTTGCAATAAGAATGTTGTCTGGTAATGAGACCGTGTGTTATGCACACTAAGTGTACAGCTAGTTTGATGCTATCGGGGAAACACAGAGCCTGGTCAAAGCGGCACAATCACAGTCTTTGTTTGCTCTGTACCCAAGGCATTATGCACTGGCTGCATTATACCCTTTTACTGTCCCGTCTATCGACTTTCAGCCAGTGCTGGGTTGCTGCTCAATGGCTGTCTGTGTGTGAAGATCTGTGCAAGCAGAGGCCATACCCTTTTTTCTCCCTTTCTTTCTTTCCCTCCCTCCCTACTTCTCACTTTCCCTCCTTTGCCTGCTCTCTCTGGCTAAGGTAAAGGCACACCCACTCACAGGCTGCTTGGTGCTTTGTCCTTTAGAGGCTTTTTCTTGACGTCACCCATGACAGAGAGTCTCTCCGTCTGCTTGGTTGCTTCTGTAGACTGCACACTTGCTGCTCCAGAGAGGCGGGGGTTTTAAAGGCATCAGGTGAGCAGAGCGTGAGAGAGAGAGGGAGGGAGGGAGCAAGTGAAACGAAGCCCAGACACAGCGAAGCCGGTCCATAGGGGCTCTACTGGTCCTCTTGCCATTGGTGGCCAGTGGCATGCCAGCGAAAAAACGATGTGATGACGAACTTGGATGGTCACGGCAAGAGCCTCTGTGAACTGCAAGGGAAATGCAACATTTGCACTGACACAGCAAGCATGACCCTACAATAGCAACCTCCAGTGGAAGCGGAGTGTCTGTGGAGCCTTCTTCCACTTCATAGAGTGAAGAGGACCTGCTTGATTTATGCAAGCGGTAAAGTATACCATATTACATTATAAGGGGATGAATCATTTCATAATGACTTTATGTCAAGCAAGCTGTAGATTTTTTTCTGTTTAATGAGAACAAAATGTCTTGTGTATTTTAGTTATCACATTTTTGTTTAATGTGATATATTTTATTTTAGTAAGTGACAAATAATTAACCCAAACGTGTAGAGAAAGGCTCAATCTAAAAAAGTCTCCAGACCATGGTTTTGTCGAATTCTAATTCTTCTTCTTAATTATTTGGCAAGGCATTGTTTTGATAACTTCTAGTTACATTCTTTTTTCTCTCATATTTTCAAGAAAATCAAACATCTTCAGCCTATTCCAGACGGATTTAAGTTTGATTTCTAAGTGACCAACACATGGATGATAAAACTACCCATCATTCTCAGTGTTGTATTCACATGTGAGAAGTAATCTATAATTAAATGTACTTCAGTGATAAAACTAAAATAATAAGTAAGCTTCAAAAACACCAAATTTGTTCCATCGGTCCCACTCAGGGGGAGTAAGTCTCAACGTGTTTTTTGACAAGGTGTGCCACCAAAAAGTGAAATATATGTTTGCATTATATTCAGGGTAGTGTTTATTTTATCATTTATTTTTAGGTGGAACTTTTTGATTAATTGATTAATTTAGAATGTATTGCAAGTTATCTGAAATGTTGCATGAAATAATGAATGCATGCAATACTCGTCTAAATTCTGAACTATTCAAACATGTTATATTTCTATATTTCTATTTTTTCTAGAAGCCTGTGCCCTGTAGATGTTGCTTTAATGGGTAGTGCACCCCAAAATTGTCTCCCAAACATTCTGTTACGTTCATTATAAACACACTTTTCACAAAGAGGAGGTGTGCCGTCAGTAGCCCTTTGAGTACCCTCAAAGACCATTTCTTTGCAACAGCTTACAATAATCTTAAATAGGGGCTAAGCAACTTTCTGTTTTTCTCTCTCACAAGCTCCCTCTAAAGACCGCTGTATTGCATTGTATTGCACTGCATTCTAATGGAGGCGGACCGCGCTGCTGAACATTGCAAGTGCTGTATCTACCGCTATTGGCCACGGTGGCGCATTCTACACCGTTTGTTTGCCGTGTAATGACTAATTTTAGCATCCTAAACAGTATGAAACGGATTAATTAAATGAAAAATGTTGCATAGTGGGCCTTTACTGTCAAAATGGTGCCAATTGTATCAATGAAAGAATTTGTTGTTTGCGCTTGAAAAGTTGGCTTCTTCAATCTTGCTTTGCTGTCATTTAGTTGATTGACCAAATTCAGGTTCATTTGGTACTGTAACCATGGGGCCAATTTATTATATAGTGATTTAAAAGTAGTCTCTACATCTCTGGTCATCCCGGAATGTGCCATCAGTGAGGAAAAATAATTTTTAGAGTACATTCACATAGATCTAGGCTATCTTATTTTTTTGCTTCTGTAAGCAACCCCAAATTACGTTCTGACTTAAACTCAAAAAGCTACTTTAATGTCCAGGCAATATATACAATCAGACTGTGTCGTAGTTGGAATATCTCCAGGAATCTATGCACATTTTTCTCCAAAATCCATGCAATTCTTTTAACTACTCATTTACGAGAGCTACAACACTATACTGTAATCTGCAAACTTGACCAATTTTAACAATTCAGGATTTAGAGCTACATGAGATTCTCTCAGCATTGATTGTAGTTTAACTCTTCCTTTTCTCCTGGAAGTACATAAACCTCATACAAATCAAACATGTATTAACAGATAATTTAATAAACTTCTGAGAATTCTGCCTTTGTTACTAAGAAACTGACGTCATTTGCACACACTTCTCTCTCTTTGGATTTAATTGAAATTAAAAAAGCACAGTCATCACCCACCTGCGGAAATGAACAGGCTCTAATCAGAAGACTTTAGGGAACCCTCAAGTTTCAAAGCTCATTTTGACGTCCTCCAGGGAATGGCAACAAGATCTTAACTGATGAAGCACACAGCAAGACACAGTTATCAGCAAAAAAAAAAAAGATTTTACTAAATAAATTGTAGTCTGTATATTGCATTGCAGTCTATGAAGTACTGTGTAAAGAGTAGGTGAAAATAGCATAATCACAAAATAATTACAGAGTATGGCACGTTGGCGGGAATAACACAAAACTATCTGCGTTAACTGAAAACTATCTGCGTTTTCACTCCATTTGTAACTAAGAAAGTACTACAGAGGTGGACAATCACAAAACATCTAACAATTTATTGGAGAATGTTTGCACTTTGACTGAATGACTTTTACAGTCATTCAGTTGACCACATTTGAATTTGACATCCTCATTTCACCAGGAGAATGATAGTAACATGTTCCTCTGAGTTGTGAGGGGGAGATGGGGCCTGTCATTCTAAGTCAGCTCTCCTGCTGTGGGTGTCTGATTACAAACAGCTAGGGACATCGCCTGGGTCTTAACAGGATCACTTGCAGTGACGATGTATTATTCATTCAGTGGACAGACGTGTGATGTTCCCAGGCATAGTTTTACCCTCTCATGAGATTAGATTAGTGTAGATAGCATTAGCATTGAATTCATATTCCCAGATTAATGGGTGTTGACATTTTTGGTGTTTGGACAGCAAATTAAATTGTGTCCTAAGCATCACCTTCCTGAAAGAATTCATGGAAATACCTTCAGAGCATACAAAGGCAATGAAAAATGTAGGGACGTCATTGACAGGATCTGTGGATACCAGGTGTGCGCATCCAGCAAAACTCCGATGGGACAGTCCCAATAATTGGACACAGGAGGATATTATTATGTCAATGAACATGTGAGTATGAAGAACAGGTCTAGTGTAATGGTAGAATTAAAGTGGAAAAAGAGGCTGGGTTGATTTTTAACAAAACTTAAAACAGTAAAACTGTACAAAAAAAATGTTGCATGGACATAATGTTGACATTCCCTTCAGACGGTGCTCGCATTTGAAAGATGAAAACACAGAGGTGTCACTGTAATACACAAGCCACTCAGAAAGCTAAAGAAGAGAAAGGCCAGAATGAACTTTTATATTGCAGAAACAATTTATATAGCAGTTTTGGAACAAGATTTTTTAGATGGATGATGATGGCAACAGTATGTGGGGAAGGCAGTGGACGGGCCATCCAAATCAGACAGTAAATTGTCTGTAAAACACAGCAGAAGTGTGATGGCTCGGACAGGCATGACTGCAGTGTTTATTGATGATGTGGTACAGGACGGATCCGGATGAACTCTGAGAAGTGTGGTTAAAAATATCAAACATACATAAGAATAATATTATAAGAAGTTAATTATAATAATGCTGGTTAAATCTGGGTGTTAAGATAACAGGTAGGTGAGTTCAGCAGATGGTCACATGTTAGTGGTCAAGAAGGGTCATAAAGTGGAGGTGCTGTGGCTCAGCGGGCTAAGACGCCATGCCATGACTCTGGCGACCCGGGTTCGATTCCAATCTGTGGTCCTTGGCTGATCCTTCCCCATCTCTCTCTCCTGTTAATTTCCTGTCTGTCTCTTTGCTATCCAAATAAAACGCAAAAAGCCTTTCAAAAAAAGAGAGGGGTCATAAACTGACCAAAATAACAAGAGGTTAGTGAGGTTAGTCAGGTGTGAGGACCGAGTCAGAGAGGAGTGTGGGGAGCCAGAGGGGAGTGAATGAGTAACAATGCAGGAAAACAGATGTCAGTAGGTCAGGAGAAGGGGAGGTATATAAGAGATGTCATTTGAATGAGTTGGGAGCTTGCTTCGCTGAACACATTGCTCAATAAAGCCGCACATTTACCAGCAGCTGACAGTTCCGTCTCATTGTTATTTGGGGCATTGATACTCTTATTAATTGGCCACGTCAATGACACCTGCTCAGATGGATTGGGAGGTGCCTTACAATACATATAGACAATAACCCAAAACCACCCATAAGTTTATTAAAGACATATATCTTTGAATGACCAATCAAGCACATATTACACTTGCTGAAGACTAAACAGAAAGGTCCACAAGCAAACTACTGAAAGACATTGCAGGGGAAATCCAGCATGTCAAGCATGTTACAGCTAAAAAAAAAAACTTTTCATTGATTGTATACCTGATTAATAACAAACTATTCTAGTGAGTTATACTTTTAAAGAGAATTCAAAATGTTTTTTTTTTAATCTAAAAAAAAAAAAATACAACTTTTTAGCCAAAATGTCACGTATGCCTTTTGTGCACTTTGCAACTAATATTTGTTGTAATGGGCGTAAGTGACCTCGAGACACGTGATCTTGAAAGTTGTAAGTGACTACAGGGAGTCTGTCTCCCAGTTGTTTGTCACAGCATCTGGGCAGTGAAAGAGACGTAGGCCCTTGCCTTTTTTCACTATTCAGGATTTATTCAAATAGGGTTATACATTCTCTCAGGGCCGGTTTGGCTGCCCTAGGCGATATTAAGACTTTGCGCGCATGTAATGTTCGTCTGACTAATGCTAGCGGAGTAACTTTACGGAGTGATAGCTATTTGTCCTACCAACAATTAAACGTCAACCATTAACAGTGACACAAAACACAATTTTGATTAAACTTTAGAACTAATGTCTGAGATGAAAATACATACCTTTATAGTGGGCTTTCGTCTCCTGGTCTTCTTTCCTTCTCTTTCGCCCTTGGGGGCACCCGATATCTTGGTCCTTTTCATTTTGCCAGTTTACCTTTGTGTGCGACAGTGACTTGCAACGCAACCGCATCGTCATGACGCCATCATATATTATATTTTCATTCGAAATATGAGTTGTTCATTCATTTCAATGAGGGGTTTATTTCCCATGTGTTTTTTTATATATTTTATTTCGTTAATAAAATTTGTTAATACATTAGATGTATGGTTTAAGGGCCCCCGCCAATTTGGCGCCCTATGATGGCCTGTAGGAAGGGCCGGCTCTGCATTCTCTTATCTGTGTAGTGTATCCTGCAATGAGCTGCAAAAGAGCTGCCCATACTATCTAGAAAGTTTGTCAGTGATATCTACTGGCTAACAGTTCTCGCAGGCTCTTAGACACAGCTATGAGGTAGGTGTGCAAGTTTAATAAATATTGGTATAGATGTATTCTAAATCTAATCTAATATAAATATAAAGGTGTGTTCAAATAGGTAGCTCTCCAATTGTAATAATAGACTAGATAAATTAGCTAGTTTACTGTTAATGCTTGAAATTTGCCTAGGCTATAATGAAACATGTTCATGGAAATGATAACTCTAGTTTGCTAATACAATCTAGCTAGCAACACAGCAGCCAGGAGCAATGCTTAAGTTAAAAAAGCTAACTAGCTAGCTGGCAAAGTCATTTGGTCAATATCTTCATTTTATATTATTAATTTAACGATACTTCCATTACACATAATTTTCTTCGTTATCATCATCTGAAGCTGTGCAGTTATTTTTAGTGCACTGGGCTACCTGTTGTGCACCAAGTGCAGGTGCCTTTGTCATTGAGAATTTTCGTACGCCTTTTACGCCTTTGTTCACAGCCTATCTTAAAAACTATTATTGGGACCACATTTTTTTACTACTTGATAGAGCTCATCTAGAATTTAAAATGATGCATACAACTCGTTTTCGCCTGAGATGTCACTTACGCCCCTATAGTGCGCCAAACCCCCGATGTGGTGATGTCTTAGACTCTGGGCCGTCATTGCCTGCAAAATACTTTCATAAATAAACATTTTATTATCAGTTACTAATTTGTCCTATTACTTTTAAGCCCCTGACATGAGGCAGTTGGACATAGAAATTACACCACTTCCTCATTTTTTGGTCTGCCCATTAAAATAAAGCTGAAGGTCTGCACTTCACCTGCATCTGTTGTCTTTCATTTTAAATGAATCGTAGCCTAAAGTAGGTTATAGACCTACTGTCATGGTAACAATGATGTCAAAAGACATAAATGAAAACAATTCCACATTCAAAACTTTGAGTTTGGAACAACAGGTAGCCTAAACAATCTCAGAGTACAAAAAAAATCTGTACAGAATTGTATTGTAAATCTTCATTTTCAAATGTTACTTATTGATTAGCTTATAGTTGTTTGTGGTTGTGTCAATCTTCTTCATTTGTTTCCCCCAGCTACCTCATTTGATGGTACCATGGTCGTCAAGAAAGGGAGGCAATGGAGGTCTGTTTGCAAAGGCCTTGTATTGGGTACCCTCCTAACCAGCTGCATGATCCTGTTTTACTGTCTGTCATCACAGCAGATTCAGTTTAACATGCCTGAGTAAGTCAGACCTTTATGATGGAACTCCACCATTTTCAAACCAAATCATGTTAGATGACTGTAATGCTGTGTTATTTGAAATTAGTTTGTATTTGTGTGTCCGGACATTGTAAACCTAATCTGTATGATTTGCCAAAATTGTGGGCATTTGTATAAAAGCAATGAATCAATCACAACTTTTTCAAAACAATAGGAAACGGGTAAGAAACACTGAATTTTGCCTGGCAGACTATACAAAACCTAAAAATGCTAACAGCAGCTTTAGGTGATGATTAAATGGCTTATGACACTGAACTGTACTCTGATTTTTCATTTCATGTATGATTATTGTGATAATTGTTTAAATGCAAGTCATGCATTCCTTAGCATTGTGAAACTGGTGATATGCAAATGTACAAATGCATGTTGACCATAGTGGATGAAGGTGTATAAAATCATATTAAATTTCAGTATATGGAAACAATATTATTTGGGGAAATAAATTCTTATTCATGTTTGTTTGTTTGTTTTTTTATAGACTGCCTGTCCCATATTCATGTGCACATCGTCCAGCTCTGGCACGTGCCGCTTCAAACACAAACACCTCCAAGGATGGCCAAAACAGGCCGGCCTGTGTTCCCAAGGTGGACATTATGTTCATGAAGACTCACAAAACAGCCAGCAGCACACTCCTCAACATCCTCTTCCGCTTTGGGGAAAAGCATAGGCTCAAGTTTGCCTTTCCCAGCAGCAGAAATGACTTCTCTTACCCTTCCCCATTCCATCGCTCCCAGGTAAAAGACTACAAGCCAGGCATGTGCTTCAATATCATGTGCAACCACATGCGTTTCAATGCAACCGAGGTGGCCAAGGTCATGCCCACAGACACCACGTACATCACAATCCTGCGAGATCCAGCAGAACTCTTTGAGTCCTCGTTTCACTACTTTCACAACTTGGTGCCTTTTACCTGGACAATCCCAGGGGAGGACAAGTTTGCAGAGTTCCTCAGACACCCTGAATACTACTATGATTTGAATGGCTACAACTCCTTCTACCTCAAGAACTTGCTGTTCTTTGACCTTGGACAGGACAACAATAAGGAGCCCAATGACCCTCAGGTGGAAGCAGGCATCCAAGCTATTGACAGACACTTCCGTTTGGTGATGATGGTTGAACACTTTGAGGAGTCCCTTATTTTGCTCAAGGATGCCCTCTGCTGGGACATGGATGACCTGCTCTTCTTCAAACTGAACGCACGCAAAGACTCCACTGTGTCAAAGATGACTCGAGAGCTGAGGGCCAAGGCTCTTGAGTGGAACGCTGCAGACTGGAAGCTGTATCAGCACTTCAACGCCACCTTCTGGAGAAAGGTCAATGACTACGGATGGGAGCGAATGGCACGAGACGTGGCTGAGCTCCGGAGACGGAACACAGAGATGGTGGACATTTGCATTGAGGGCGGCCAGGCTGTGGATGCAGGGAGCATAGAGGACACAGCTATGCAGCCCTGGCAACCTATTGGCGAGAAGTCCATCATGGGTTACAATCTGAAGAAAAATGTTGACAAAAAGAACCGCAAACTCTGCCGCAAGATGCTCACGCCAGAACTGCAATACCTCACTGACCTTGGGGTGAACCTGTGGATCACCAAACTATGGGGTTACATAAGGGATGTCATTAACTGGTGAATCACACTAGGAAGAGGCTCTAAAAGTCACCACCAAAGACAAGTCATGGTTTATTTGGTGTATGGTGCTCTCTGTTTTTTATTCTGTGCCACAGGCTCTAATGCTCAGTTACTTTGAGCTTATGAGACTAACACAGGTCATATCCAATGTTTAGACACACATAAAGTCATTATTTATTTATTATCCAAGAAAAAAAAACTTATTCCTGTTATCCAGGATACACACACTGTGATGGTGAAGTATGTCACTTTGCAACAGATTTCAAACTGATGTGTAACAGAATTGTTATAGCCTACAAATATATAATATTTTGTGAATTTATAGGAATTTAAGTAACACTTTATCTGTGGGTGTCTACTTCAAAGTGACATAAGCCTGTTATTAGCATCAATGACACATACCATGTAGATTAATAAAACTTTTGTAATCTAAAGCTGACGCTGTTCAAGGTTCAGACATTGCAAAAACAAAATAATACTTCACAACAATCAAAGCATCATCATCAAATGAAGCATCATCATTTTTCATAGTACATGTCATGTCATGTTAATGACAGGCCTATGTCACCTGAATTTGCTACAATAAAAATATCATTAGCTTAATTCTATTCTCACTAACAAATTTGATGCTTATGTATGTTTTTAATTAGTCAAAATTGTTCTAAACTATATAGCTAATATCGAGTCATCACTATGTGAAAAAAACCTTTATACTTGGTTGGTACTGAAAATGCAGCCCAAAGCCGGGAAGCAAAATATCGGCCTGCCAAGTGGCTGTGGACCAACATAGGATAGTATTTTGCATGAGGGCATGTCATGTCCTGTGTTATTATCTTTACTTATAAAATAAACCACTATATTCTGTGTTGTTTAGGTGACTATCAACTGAAAAACTCCACAAAAAGAAATTTCAACCAACAGCAATACAGCTGTTACTGGTACTATCTGTTTATTTGCCGTCATCTGAAATGTAGTACCATAAAAACTTGACTTATTTCTCTTTTCTGACCTTTTGACCTGATCAAATTCAACGTACCTCACATTTTAATACCAGGATTAATTCAGTTTTTTGCATGGACAGTCTACCCCAAAAGGTATGAAGAGTAATACAAAACACATTTGCTGTATTTGTAAGATACAGCACAGGGGTCTCTAAAAAGGCATGAATAATAATAAAAAAGACTGTCAAACAAATTGAGATGACTGCATTGAAGCACTGTGAAGAGCTGCTTTAAATCAGTCAACATGTTGATTTAATTTGCAATTTACATAGGACTGAGCAGGAAACCCAAACAATGTTTTGAGTGGACAGCCACAGATTCATGATAGGAATTTTATAGCAGTGGTATATTATGAAAGACTGTACATATAGACATATAGATAGAGTCACTGGTGAAAACTTTTACATCAGTGTCAGGACATGTTTTTCAAAATACAAAGAAAATTGTTGTCTGAAAATTATTGGAAGTATTGACGTATTCTGGTGCTTTAAAAGTCCACGTGTGCTCTGTACCAAAGCTTTGTCATTGCTCTCTGGCAAGTGATGTTGTTGATCTATGGACCTATAACCTTGGATATCCAAACAGTCCATCTAAGTGCATAAAAGGATTAATTGACAAGACTAGCTATTAAGATGACACTCATGTTTTTTGTTGACTCTGCTGTTGTTGTTAGGCGCTTTTTATCTTTTGGCTTATCTGAAACAAAAGTTGCTCAGAAAAAAGGAGCGTGTCTAACATCCCACATGAATCAAGCCTAATGTTAATAAAGCCCAATGTTTTAGTGCAGATCTGCACTAAATCCCTCCAGAAACCAACCTTAAGTTCAGGGCTTAAAGATAAAAAAAGGGTTAGGATCATGAAAGTGGTTTCATCATTGGGAGAATCAATTAAAGGTACAAGAATATATTATTAAAAATATTATATCTGATTAAAAGGTCCCTTATCCCGAACCCCGTTCTTCAAATGTCCACCTAAATTGATCCATATTGATACAGCAGAATGCCACAATCCTCAGGCACAGAAAAAGTGGTTTAATATTTACATATGATGATATGAGTAAATCTTTACAGCTCTGAGGTGTTTCTGATTCAGGAGAAGTATCAGGCCTGTTTTAGAAATAGGGATTCAAAAAACAATGCACCTCAGAAATTTACTACTGCAAATAACAGTTACGCAATAGACTGTGACATGAGAGAATTTCTGACACTCTCTAAATAGCAGACTGCAAGAAGTTTTTTAAGATTTCTTTTAAGTGAGGGACGCCTTAGGGTACATCAAAATAAATTGGGGTAGAATCGTAACCCCTCTACTGAATCATCCCGACATAAATTTCCCATCTTTTCAGCCAACAGCAGTCTCTCCTTAGCTAGAAGAACAGATAGCCCTAAAAGTTTGGCAAACTCCTCAGCTGTCAGAGAACCCTTTTCAGACACACTGTCAAGAGCTGAAGCAATCATCTCTTCCTCACTGTGGGACTGCAGTTGGACCACCATGACGCCGCTGTCAAAGATTCGCAGCCTCAGAGGCAGTTTCATTGACTCAAACATCTTGCAGGCATTCACCAAATCTTCAGGAGACAACAGTTCCATCCCTCTGGCCCGATTTACCAGACAGTACACCTCTGTCAGGGCCATCATACCACCACGTTCCTCCAATGGGGCCTGCAACATGTCACCCAGCTGTTTCGCCAGCTGCATGTGGTAATGTGTCCCTGAACCATGGGTTTCCCTAGTAACAGGGTTAGCTATACCCATGCTGAGCAGGTAGGACTTAAAACGAATGGTTTCATCTTCTGTAATGTCCCCTTGCTTGTCTTTGATTTTATTGGCAATAGATTTTGACAGTTCGACCATCTCTTTGGCTTTCACCATGAGTTTACTGAGATCTTCAAAAGCCTCCGATATGCTCTTGTCGGTCTCCTTTCGTTTCTCTTCTATCTTCCTTTCAATGCCAACAATTCCGACCGCACGTGTTCTTCCTGTCTTAGAGCTTGTTGCTGTAGTAGACGGTTGATCGGCTGGTGTGTTCTCCCATCTTTTTTGTGTCATTTCCTCTGTCAGTCTCCGGTAGAACTCAATCTGGCCGTGTTCCTTGAAGGACAACTTGATGTAGGAGAACTTGCTATTTTGATATGGACCAGGCTCCTTGTTGGCAGGGGATGGGTGCAAATGAATGACTATCTTTGCGCTCTTTCCAATGCCAGCTGCTTGTTCTTCGAAAAATATGACCTGAGAAAGAGGAATGGAAATACAGCACTCGTGGTTCTTCTGATCCCTCCATATCAGTCGATGTGTAGTTAGCAAGACTATCCCTACGTCCATTTTAGCTTTTTCATCGCCATCATACAGTCTGACACCTCTTTGCTGAATCACCAACGTTTCGTTTATTTCCAATAAACCGTTACTCCACGTGAAACGATCCATTTTGTTTCGCTGAGTATTATTGCCAGCTTCCTGCAAGTTTATGGATATCAACAATATTTACTTCCTGTATACCTTTCTGGTAAACTCTTCCTGTAAAGGAAAGGCCAAAGGTTGCCTCCATGATGTAGTCTTTTACTGATCACATATTACTTGTTTAATACGGTAAAAGAACTACATTAACCAACATCAACGTATTGGGGCGTGACTACTGAGTGATGGGACTGATGTAGACCTTCGCAGAACAGCTGGATTTATTTAGCTTGAATATACCGGTATATTAATTTTCTCGTGTCAGACAATGACTTGGGAGAGTATGGTATTATGGTGTCGCAGCATTTAAGCCTGTGACCAGACAGGATATAATGCTCTAAGGAAGACTGTCCAGCTGGCCCTCCCCATTTAGGCTGGCTAGCTAACGTTGGCTAACGTTTACTGTTTTCTTTTAGACCTCGATATTGGTGAAAGTACAATCAATTAGTATTTCAGTACTCGTACACAAACGACAACTCCGTTTTTCATTGGCAACAAATGTTGCTGCTGGGTAATGTTGATCCCTTTCGGCCCTAGTTTCTGTTTGGTCAGTTAGCAAGCAGTTATCGGGGTAACGTTAACTTTTAAAAACGGTGTCTCACTGGAGACCGTCATATTGCGATTAAATTGAATGTCATGGTTTCCAGCAACCATGTCTTGTAAATCCAAAGTGGCTCCGAGTGTTGACTTTGATCACAGTTGCTCGGATAGTGTCGAATACCTGACGCTCAACTTTGGTCCTTTTGAAACTGTCCATCGTTGGAGACGACTTCCACCCTGTGACGAATTTGTAGGGGCAAGGTAACTGCTATTTGATTTAATATTTGTGCTTACAATATATTTCTAAGAACCTGGATAGTTCTGTTTATTGTATAAATTATAAATCCAGACTGCGATCCATCAAATCTACTAAGAAACACCACACGTACTTACTATACACTCTTTTTGTCTCTTGCAGACGAAGTAAACATACGGTGGTGGCTTACAGGGACGCTATCTACGTGTTTGGTGGAGATAATGGGTATGTTTGCTGCCAGTCTGCTGCTTTTTTATAGACGCACAGTCTGATAAAAGCTTTATGTATCTTCATTCCGATATTTGTTGACAATTGCAGAAAGAACATGCTGAATGACTTGTTACGTTTCGACGTGAAGGACTGTTCGTGGTGCAGGTAACGTCAACGCAAGATGCAGTTGTGCTCGTGCATGTCTCATCTCACAGTAAGAATGTGCAATGTCATGTATCCCGAGGTCATGCTGATGAGAAATTGTTTTGACCCTGGACAGAGCTTTCACTACTGGTACACCACCTGCACCAAGATATCATCATTCTGCTGTGGTATATGGAAGCAGTATGTTTGTATTTGGTAAGCAGTAGTTTCTCATTCCATATCTTATGATGCATTCAATTTTTTCAAATTTGGATTTAGCCAGTAGCCATAGACAAATGGAAGCTAGTCTGGATGGTCACATTTTCGATACAACCTGTAATATGGACCTATTTTGTGTAACTTTAAAGGTGGCTACACTGGGGACATTTATTCCAATTCCAACCTGAAGAACAAAAACGACCTTTTTGAGTACAAATTTGCCACTGGCCAGTGGACTGAATGGAAGGTGGAAGGCCGGTAATAAAAACCTTTCCGGTTGCATTGAACAAATGTAATATGTGTAGGCATCCAGGCTTGATGGTGGCAAATGGTTGTTTTAATACTAACCTTCAGCTAACATTTTTGTTTGTTTGTTTTGTCAGATTGGTTGCAAGGTCAGCCCACGGTGCTACCGTGTATAATGACAAGCTCTGGATTTTTGCCGGATATGATGGTAACGCTAGGTGAGTGAGTCCTGAAAGTAACCCCCCTTGTTCACTATCCCAGGATTAAAGTCAACAGATTTGTACATTTTTTAAATGACTAGCTCCATTGCACCCAACAACCACCTTCTGTATTTGTGTATGATCTTTAATCATGTAAAATATAGCACCTGTAATACATGTAATGCAAAATTATGATGAATCCCCTTTTTGCCTTTTCTTGCCTAATAGGTTGAATGATATGTGGACCATTGGTTTGCAAGACAGAGACCAGTCATGCTGGGTAGAGGTGAGTTTGTGTCTTTGGTTCGTTAGTGTGTGTAATGCTTTTTTCTGAGTTTACATTGCTGTCCTTAGTTTGTTTTTGGGTTTTACTAGTTTAGGTTTTACTCTTACTTGTTCACCTGTTGCTGATGCACTTATGCTGATCTGTCGTTCCCAGATAGAGCAGAGTGGAGAGATTCCCCCCTCTTGCTGTAACTTTCCAGTGGCTGTCTGTCGCGACAAGATGTTTGTCTTCTCAGGACAGAGTGGAGCCAAGATCACAAACAACCTCTTCCAGTTTGAGTTCAATGGTCACATGTGAGCGAGAGCTGTTTTGTTCATTTTCTTTGCCATTTTACAGAAAAAATATGGCACATGGCATGCACTTTTGATGGGTTTTGTTAGTGGCATTTAGAGTGAGGAAGCTGGTGGGAGAAAAAACACAAGTTTAGGAAATGACCATGTGTCCAATTTCTTGTAAGGATTTGGACCTGAATGTCTTATGAACGTTGTAACCACTTGTGCCACAGCACCTCCTATTGGGCAATTTAATATCTGATTGTTTCATGCATCCCTCCTGTGCAGATGGACTCGCATTCCTACCGAGCACCTGCTCAGAGGCTCCCCTCCTCCACCGCAGAGGCGCTACGGGCACACCATGGTGGCCTTTGACCGCCACCTCTATGTGTTTGGAGGGGCGGCAGACAACACCCTGCCCAACGAGCTGCACTGCTACGACGTTGACTCGCAGACCTGGGAGGTCATTCAACCCAGTGCTGACAGCGAGGTAACAAGAACACTTGAGTGCAATTCAAGTTTGGAGGTGGGGTGGGTGGGTGGGTGGTGGGGGTGAAGTGATACGGGTATAAAACACACTCTCAGAACATTTCCTCTGAGTGGGTGCTTTACAAAGTGTTTTTCAAACCCCTCAGCAAGTCGGCAGTGGCCAAATCTCTCGTTGTCTAGTGTTCTGTGGTCTCTGATCTGGAAAATATCCCACTATACACTTTGGTTTTCCAGATGCCGAGTGGCAGGCTCTTCCATGCTGCAGCTGTTATCCATGATGCCATGTACATTTTTGGAGGCACTGTAGACAACAATGTGCGCAGCGGAGAGATGTACCGGTTTCAGGTTTGTTACAAAAAAAAAGTGTATAAAGCATGAATGTGTTACAAAATATTATTGGTATTAGGTTTATATTTAATATAAATTGTATGTATCTTACCAAGTGCATTGTTTATGTTTACTCCTTTTGCAGTTCTCATGCTACCCCAAATGCACCCTCCATGAAGACTATGGCAAACTGTGGGAGAATCGGCAGTTTTGTGATGTGGAGTTCATCTTGGGAGAAGTGAGTGTCAGGCTTACAGTGCTCCTTAAGGAGCTGTTGAGAGAGACCAGACTCAAGTCGCCCCCCCTTCTAATGACTGCTTCCTTTTGATCTCGTTCCCCTGACTGCAGAGAGAGGAGAAGGTTTTGGGTCACATTGCCATAGTCACAGCACGATGCCAGTGGCTAAAGAAGAAGATCCTGCAAGCATGGGATCGTCAGAAGCAAGTATGTGTGTCTGTGCATGCTCATGCATGTGTGAACAAGTTCAAATCTCTTTGATGTGAGATGTGAGGGACATCCTTATAATGAAAATTTCAGTGTCCTGTTTTCCAATACCATTAGCAAGTGGCTAAACTGACTAGCACCTTCACTGTACAGTAGGTCTTATTCAATGTTGTTCTGTCCTGCTGTGTTTAGAAAAGCAAGCAGGAGGCCTCTGAGGAAGGGGAGGAGGCTGCGGCAGCCACAGCAGCAACAGGAGGGGCCCAGAAGGCCAGCCCAGCCAGTAGCATCTCCAGCAGCAGCAGCAGCACCAGCTCCGCCAGCCGGGCCTCTGGAGCTCCACCAATGCTGGAGGTCTCCATCCGTGAGGCCGAGGCCCAGCCGTTTGAGGTGCTGATGCAGTTCCTGTACACGGACAAGATCCAGTACCCTCGCAGAGGTTTGACCACATCTAACTTTTGTCCTCTGAATGTGTTTGATGCAAATCTTTCTAAATGTACAAGATGTAAATCTTCTATTGGTTGAAAATGCTAATTGTGTCAATTTGGTGTATTACGGATGGATACAGAATGTCTGTACAGTCTATTGGAGACCCAGAAGTCAGCTTGCCATGTGGTATTTGGGGAACAAAATATGACCTTTGAGCTCGAGTTCTTTGAGTGCTCACACTCTATGGTCTGCATACAGGTCACGTGCAAGACGTGCTGCTGATCATGGACGTGTACAAGCTGGCCCTGAGCTTCAAGCTGTCGCGACTGGAGCAGCTGTGCGTGCAGTACATCGAGGCCTCTGTGGATTTGCAGAACGTCCTGAGCGTGTGCGAGAATGCCAACAAGCTGCAGCTGGACCAGCTCAAGGTAGAGGCCAGCACAGCAGGGCGTAAGCCCAGCCCTGACTTAAAATAGACCCACGAGAAGTCACTGCTGCTCATTTTCATTTTTTCTTTCTCTCTCTCTTTCTCCATCTCTCTCTCTCTGTCTCTCTCTATCCTCTTTTTCTTGTATGTCATCATCCCAATCCATCACTCCATCCTCTCTCGTTCCTCTCTCTACCCATCACGTCGCTTGTTTCTCCAGGAGCACTGCCTTAACTTTGTGGTGAAGGAGTCACACTTTAACCAGGTCATCATGACCAAAGAGTTTGAGCATTTGTCCACTCCGCTCATAGTGGAAATAGTGCGCAGGAAACAGCAGCCACCTCCCAGACTATACTCAGATCAGCCTGTGGATATAGGTAAAGCGCAAAGACACAGAAACACACCCACACACACAAGAAATGTCATGTCTTATAATGCTTTAATGAAATAGTTTGTATTGGTTTGTGTGTTAGCCTTTAGTGACCCTTTATTTTCTTTTTTTACAGGAACATCTCTGGTGCAGGACATGAAGGCCTATCTGGAGGGAGCTGGTCGGGAATTCTGTGACATTATCCTCCTCTTGGACGGACATCCACGCCCAGCGCACAAAGCCATTCTTGCGGCTCGCTCCAGGTAAAACCGCACCATGTGCCATACCTAAATTTACACCACAAGGAACGTGAGAATATCTAAGAGAATCCCAACGTACATTTACTGATGGGACACATTCATGAGATGGGAAACACCCCCTCCACCATATATTTGTTTTTGGGTTATAGATAGATTGCATTAAGTCATTGTTACACTGACTGATTGACTGGCTTTTGTCACAGCTACTTTGAAGCCATGTTCCGCTCTTTCATGCCTGAAGATGGCCAGGTGAACATCTCCATTGGGGAAATGGTTCCTAGCAAGCAGGCCTTTGAGTCCATGCTGCGCTACATCTACTACGGGGATGTCAATATGCCACCAGAAGACTCGCTGTATCCAATCAGTCAATACATGTTATACAGTGTGAAAAAAAAACAGTTGCAAAAATGGATATCATTTGTTTATTGTTTATATATGATTATTCGAAAGCATCATGCATTGTAGATGACTACTTAGTATATTGTAACTCCACCATTTGTTGCCTTAACTATACCTCAAGCTACCTGTTTGCGGCGCCGTATTACTATGGCTTCTCCAACAACCGATTGCAGGCCTACTGCAAACAGAACTTGGAGATGAACGTCACAGTGGAAAACGTCCTACAGGTCAGAGTCGTTTTTTTGGGTTTTGCCTTTATTTTGATGGGACAGTGGAGGGGAATTGGAGACACAAAGCTGGGAAGAAATTGGGGAATCAGCACAGTTAAAAAATGGAACTCGGCGCTTGTAGTCTGAGACCTAAATGTGGTTATGGTGCTGCAACTCGCACCACAGCGCCCCCAATAAGTCAGAGTTATCTCCTCAACTCACCTGGTCCAAGTTTCCCTTTTTAAACACATCCCATTGCTCCCTGCTCCTGAATCACTACTACCTTGACACACACCCCATACTGTACCACAGTACATTCATGCGCATCTCTACCCATAGTATTTGCATTCTATTCTTATTTTTGGTAATGTTGATCTAGTCATGTTGTTTTGTTGATCTGCTTCTTATCATTCTGTGTACGCTGTAGTATATGTTGTGTGTGATTTTTTTTTTTAAGCTGCTGGGACCTTGAATTTCCCCTTGGGGATCAATAAAGTATCTATCTATCTATCTATCTATCTATCTAATCCTGAGTCCTTGTAAGAATTGTCACATTTTGTTTCATGATCAGTATAGCTATGGTTTTATGTCTCTGTTTTGTGTGAATTTAGTGTAACTGTGTTCTCGATAGACACAAGTCTAATTTGTATAATTAGTGGGTTTTTTTCATATAAATTACATCTGGTTTCTATCTGTCTGTGTCTCTGTCTGTCTGTGTGTCTGTCCCTCTCTGACTGTCTGTGTCTGTGTCCTGGCAGATCCTGGAGGCTGCTGATAAGACTCAGGCGCTGGACATGAAGAGGCACTGCCTACACATCATCGTCCATCAGTTCATTAAGGTGGGTACCCTGGTGTCTGGGGCGCTGGGCACCTGCTGGCTCGCACCCAGAGGCTGAGCTCCGTGTTAGGCCCTCAGCACAGCACAGTGGAGCTCGGCACCCTCTCCCAGTCCTGCCAAACGCAGACGAGTGGTGTGCTCTGTCTTGGCTGTTTGTTAAAGAAACCCCCTCAGCCCCGATTGTGCTGTTTGAGGAGCCACTAAAGACCTTATTTGCCCTTTAGAGATTTAGCACTATGGCTCTCCAAGGGAACGGAGATGAGTCATATGCACCCATTGCTCTTGGCCTCTTTACTTATGAGTAGAACACTTTGGCAGGCCATTCATCTGTTCATTTTATTTATTTATTTTCAAATTAATTCTCAGTGTTTTATAATTTTAGCAAATTCTCCCAGCATGGTTTGTTTTTCCTCAGCTTGTTTCATGCCTTGTTTCTGACCTCCATTCTGTTTTGTGTTTTTTTTTTGTTGTTGTTTTGTTTTGTTCTTTTGCTTCCTCTTCCTCTCTGGTAGGTCTCCAAGCTGCCCAACCTGCGCTCTCTGAGTCAGGTCCTGCTGTTGGACATCATCGACTCTCTGGCCTCCCACATATCAGACAAACAGTGTGCTGAGATGAGCTCTGACATTTAAACCTGGACCCCATGCTTTATTCATTTTTTTTTTTACCTGTTTACAGTACTTTCTTGACACTTCCTGTTTGTTTGTTTGTTTTGTTTGTTTGTTTGTTTGTTTTATTTTAGTTTTGTTTTTTTGTTGTTTTTTTGTCTATGGTAATGGTTTCCAAGCACCATCTGCTGGCCTAGTTCATGTCATATTGGAGGCCTGTGCTGTCGGTTGTTGCTTTGACAAACAAGTGGGTCAGAGTGAAAACCGAAAGCGTGTCGAGACTGAAGGACATGCAGATGGACAGCAAAACACATGTGGGAGCCAACCGCCACCATCCCACAGAGAAGCACTAGGTACACAAGGCAGTCCCGAAGCTCTCCGCACTAGATGTGGACGCCTGTGCACTCAAAAGTTACAGTTAATTGAACGTTTTGCATTGGCCATTGTTATTTTGCCTGCCAATATCACTGACACTTTCACAATACATGGTTGCTTGTTGCTTTCCAGTCCTTGTCTCCATATACACGAGCAACACCTAACTCCTTACATATATTTACTTCCAAATAAGTGTTGTCAACCATAAACTCTCTGACTGTATAGTTTAGTACAGGACACACTGGTCATACTGTTCAGGGTAAATAATGCAGAGGTTTGTCGCAAAGAAAACTTCAGGCCCTGTGAATAAAAACGAATGGTTTTAGAAAAAGTTATTGCCAACATGACACATACATGCTCACTATGCATCTTGTTTCAGTGTTCTGTGTGTGTTTTTCTTTGTTCGTGAAGTATGGCGAAGAAACACTAGAAAAGCAACGACATTTGAATGCATACAATACTCAGTGATCTGCTCAATGAACACTTAGTGCCTTTAGCATTACCCTATAATTAAGAGGCAGTTTTACTCTCTACATGCAAAAACTATCTACCGAATTTGTTATTGAAAAGTAATGGTTAATATGCTTTATTTTCTGAAAAGCTGAACATTACATAGTAGCTATGCCATATATTGTATTTATTCAGATCTGTATACAAGTCTTTTGTTTATGTAGGCATTGATGGTTGGTGTGTAGCGTCGCTTTATAGTGGCATTTTTGTCTTGCTCTGTACTGTCAGATATCTGAAGGCAAAAGTATTCTGCAGCTAATTTTTTTTTACATAATGTAATTTGAAATAAGTGGTAAATGTAAATAATCAGTATTGTCTGTTGACCAACTATAAAGCGATGTACAGCTTTGCTACCATTTACTTGTTTTTGTAGTAAAATCTTGCCTGTTATTCTGCAGAATTGTGTATAATGGTCTTTGTGTGCTCGATGCCCTTAATAAACCATTACCATCACTGTCAATTGTGTCAATTAGGTTTCTTAGTCTTTTTTAAGACTTTTTTATTTTTTATTTTATTTTAGGGATGGGTGCAATACCAGGCAGGGACTGTATGTGTGTGTTTTTGGGGGATATGTAAGTGTCTATGTTGCATGTTCTTTGTCTTGTTGACCATTTGTGTATGTATGTGTAATCATAATCTCTCATTGCCCAAGACAAATTTCTTTTTTTAAGAGACAATAAAGGCTCATCTTATCTTATCCTAATGCAAACCTTCTCATCACGTCTGCCCCATGTGTGGCATGTGTGACACCTACATGTTTAGTACACATTTTCACACCATTTTATGAATTCAAGTTCTTAGTAAGTTTATGGAGTGCAGTGGGTTTTTTTTGTTTGTTTTTGCAGTGGATTAGACTAGGGATAAAAACTTTTAATAAAAATGTGAAAGTTCATGAAATTTCACATAGCTGCTCTAAGAAGCAGTCTCTCCTATCAATTACCTGATCAGGCCGTCCACCGTCACATGACAATATCCTCTCTGTGGTGAAACTCAAGAGATGAACAGGAGCTTGACTGTGGCCTCCAGCACACAATGGCCCTTTTTCTGCCCGACGTGGACCCTCTAGCCAGCGCTGCAACTGGACCCTGGTGTGAAAGCCTGCATGCCCCTCACTCTCAGAACTGTGTGGGTACAAAACACTCACAGTTTGACCACTGATTTAGAGGCCAGGGGATGCCATAGCATTATGTGTTTAATGTACACATGACATCTTTAACCCCTTAAGGCACACCCGCCCATATATTCAAATCAAGCAAACTGACATGAAAGCCCAGGGTCTTGGCTTTCATTTGAAACCAATTTTATGTTTCTAGGTAAAGGGGTTTTCAAGTTATAAACTTTTGAATGTCAGTAGGCCCTCTTGTTTACAAAAAGTCTCTATGGGAATTTACATAGGGGTCCCAATCAAAACGCATAAACATATTTTTCAAAAATGTATATTCAAAAATCATATTTTTGGTCTTTTTACTTCAATTTTTTGTGTAACAGGTTGAGAGATGGAGTTAGGACTTAGATTTTTTTATTTGGGGGTATCATATGGATGGTACCTTCATTTCTTAGTTAGTTCACAGACATTTGAAATGAGCGGGGAAAAAAACTTAGTTCCAACCTCTATAACTCTGTGTCCATATGTCACAGAAACATACATATTCCTCTAGAAAAAACTTGAGGGTGTCACCTTTCCAATGGTATGAGGCAAATCCCTGAGTCTAAAACTATGTAGGAACTGTCAAGCTTTCAATTTGGGTATGCCATTGTTTTGAAAAAAAGGAAAAATAGGGGTGTGCCTTAGACACAAATATCAAAATGTTTCCATATTTTGTGCCATTAATCCCATCCTGCTTTACCTGCTTTTAGTAGTTTATGCAAGAAGATGATGCTTTATAATGCTAACACTCTATCTTGTCCTCTTCATCTCAAGGTTCTGTATTAAAACAAGGAGGTGCGAGAGGGGAATTATTATTTGAAGATTCCTGTGTGTGTGTGTGTGTGTGTGTGGACGGGGGTGGTTGTGAAGAGATTATTGTGAGTATGGCCTCTAAATTGAAGAAGACCTTTAAGCTTCAGTTGTTAATCCTTGGCCTTTACCTGGGTAAATTAGACCTCTCTGTCCGCAGGTTGAGTTACCACAGATATAGGGGAGATAAAGCAGCACAATGTGCCTTTCAGTTCACCACACTGTGATAAGGGAATGGAAATCACTGGTTACGTACCTCACTTGACACAAATTTGCATGAAACTACATACAATGTATATTCATTCATGATTGATCTTTGTGTTTTTTTTATCTTCAGAAATTGTTTTTGTCTTCTTTGTTAATAATAATTGTTCAATGCAAAGAACGAGTCATTTGTTCAGACATTTTTAGACAATTTCTTACAGGCCACTTTTTTTTGTTGGAGCATGCCTAAGAATCAGGGCAGAGAACATTATAAAAGACAGAATAAAAGAGTGCATCTGTTGAAGAGTGCCTTTGCTCAGGGGAGTGTAAAAGTCATTCTCATATACAATGCTTAAGGTCAGTGGTTCCTCAACTTTTAACTGTTGCATACCTACTGAGAGTTGTTGGCTCTACCAAGTACCGCCTCCACCACAGCTTCTTGCATAACAATTAAGATTTTAGGAATTTATGCGGCAATAACACAGCCCATATTATGCATGGTACATATTATTTTGGGTTATGGAGGGCATAGTTTCAGTATCAGATCAGATCAGATTTATATCTTGATGCTGGTGAGAGCCCATTAATACAGATTCATTTTATGCACCTCCTATAACAGGTGCGCAATATAACATGCCCTGCCCCCACTCCTTTCCAATGTGTTTGGTCTATTTGTAATCACATAAATAATGAATGGCTTTGTAATAGAAAACGCATATCAGCGAGTCAAGTCAAGGACAGATGTCAAGATGTTATGTTTCATTTGAATGTGTGTCCTTTTTTTAACCAGTGGAAATCAAACCGCCATTAACCGAGGCAGAGGACAACACTTGGCCAAGTGTCAGAAGCTTTTGTGCAGCCTGGCCCTGCTGAAGCACAAGATGCCATCCAGATGAATGAGACACCTGAGCCTCCTGGAGAGCCAATGGGATCTCTACACATTCCCTCCGAAACGAATGGAAGGATACGCTGGGGACCTAGGCGTCTCACAGCAGGCCTGTCTCTCAGGCCATCCCTATGCCTTTAACAGCATTCAGCAGGAGAGGACAATGGCACCCGCTCAAAGGAAAGAGCATATCTCTTTGAAATAAGCTTTCAAGGCTTTTGCTTTTCCCTTTTTTCTCCTCCTTCATACTCTTCCCTTTTTTACCCGGGAGGTTGCTCCTTTAAGCTCAGCATACTCATATTTCCTTCCTTGGAGACTACTTGTGCATACACTGGCCTGTTCAGGGCTGGACATATCCGCTTTCATGTCCAAAAGAGTGGCCATTGTATTCCCCCCTGATGATATTTATCGGCGAGACAACACAGAACGGCTGTTGAAATGCCTCCAGGGGCTTTGGGCTATGTGACGGCTATCAAGTGCATCTTTATTAAAAGTTTGTACGAGGAGGGCAAGGATGGGATGGGCTAAGGTAGGGGACAAGCAGTTGGGAGGGACCATTCTGGGGGCAAGTTAGAGGATAGCATGTTAGAGAATAGTGGTCACTACGGAGGGAGAGGTTGAGAGAGGGAGAGGAAGAGAAAGACAGAGAGAGACAGGAGGAAAAACAAGGCGAGAAGAAAGGATGGTGTTTCTAACCACCAAGCTTGTGGAGAGGGTGTCCCTGTTCGTGGCTTTTGGGGGCCTGGTGACCACGTTCGTCACGTTCTTCCTGCCACTCTGGAAGACGCTCAACTCGGATCTAAATGAGATGGAGAACTGGTACGAGGGCCTGTGGCACATGTGCATCTTTACCGAGGAGCTGGGCCTGCACTGCAAGGCCTACGAGTCCACGTTGGCGCTGACGCCTGACAAAGTGGCATCACGGGTGCTCATGTTCATCTCCGTGGGCACAGGCTTTCTCGGGGTGCTGGTGGCATTCTTTGGACTGGAAGGGGTGATTGATAGCACCGTCGACGGACGCCGCTGGCGGCTCAAGAGAGGCCTGCTCATTGCGGGCGGGATCCTTATCTGGGTGTCGGGTCTCACCACCCTGGCACCCGTCTCTCTGGTGGCCTACATAACGGTGGTGGAGTTCTGGGATGAGAACATCCCTGATGTGGTGCCACGCTGGGAGTTTGGCGAAGCCATGTTTTCTGGATGGATTGCAGGACTCCTTCTGGTGGTCGGTGGGTCTTTCTTGTTCGTGTCCGTGTGTATGAGGGATTATGAGGCGCATGAGGATAAAGATCTAACCTTCTCCAAGGAGACTCCAAGGACACGGCACTACCTAAAGACAGAGGTCCTATAGATTTATTCTCTGCCGAGCTGGCCGTGATAAATACCTGAGCTGCAGGATTAATGAAAACCAAGGTCAGCAGTAGGACACTTGGAAACAAATCCAGCTCTTGCTTCCGAATTTAAATGCAAATAAAAGGAGGGAAACTTATTAATGTTATAATAAAAACTGAAAATTACCACTGTTGAAGGAACAAGCGAGGGTAATTTTTCTCTGACCTTTTAACTGTGTAATTTGAGGCTTGCTGAGCACTGAGCTATTTCAGAGTGACTTCTAGGAACCCTGCATTGGCAAATTTCAGGGGGTGATCAGCAGGATCCTGTGTGCGACGTTGTCTGCCTGTCTGAGATGAGAACTCTCCATCCGTTGGTTCATGTCCACGTTACCAGATATATGCGCTTCTTATCACACCAAGTGTTATCATGTTCCACTTGCACACCCATTAAAATGAAATGTTCAATTTAAAATTACAGTATACTTTTTGTCTTTGCACTACAGCAATTTCTGTATCTGAAAGTTAATGTCTGGTTAGATATATTAAAATCTTATTTTAGAACTAGTACTTGAAATGGAGTTTCAAGAAACATGAAACATGAATGAAACAAGATGCTTAGTAGTGTTTACAGCTCTCTTTGATCCTGATTCCTGATCCAGTTAATAAGTTTTCAAGATGAATATATCACGCATGAAAAACACATACTCTTTACAGATGCAGATGAAGCCAAATAAAATTCCTAATTCTCACTTATAAAATAGGGATGGAGGGTCACATTACCTTATTGACAAAGGAAAGATAATCATGGCAGTATTCCATGACACACATATGTTTATCTATGGCACACACACACACACACACACACACACACACTTAAACACACTGAAAACTAACATCTCAATGCAACGGATATTAACACCAAATACCCCAAAAAGCACAAATCACACACCATAGGAAGAGAAAGGGTCATCACATGGTCAGAATTCTAGTGCACTTTGTCTCAGCTTTGTAATTAAAAATAATTAAGCACCTCCTTTTAGTTATTAATGACTATTCAAGCCAGTCCCTGCAGTCCCTTCAAACTGTAGATTTCTGCACTGAAAGCACAACTTGTAACTAATTGCCTTTATGCGTTGAGTTGTGCTTCGTAGGCAATGCAGTGCCCCTATTAGGAACAGAAATCAACAAATCTGACACTTCATGACGTAGTGAGATTATTCTCTCTCAGTGTCTCCTAATATTGATCTTGAAATGACAAACAGCCTATCTGCCTCATTAATTTTTGAGCGCATTTCCTGAGATCTTAAACAGTAGTGTTAAGTCTTAATATCAGATATTGACTTTAGTCCCCTAGGGGGTTCCTGCTGGAGAGAAAACAACCCAGCAGGGCGCTGACGCTGGAATTTAGCAAAGCTGTTGCTGATGAGAAATAATTCAGGTGCAAACTGACCTTTCTTTAATCAGTATTTGTTTAATTAAACTAATAGATGGTGGTCCAGACTATAAATATGGCAACGAGATAAATGCGTCCCTTTTTACCCTTTAAGTAAGATCATTAGATCTTGCCAATCTGGACTAAGGAGGGTTTCTTTTTTTGACTGACAATTCATGCCAAGTATTTCAATGTGCATTTCCTTTAAATACCAGCAGAGGGGCTCGTGAGTAAACGGTATATACAAGACTGCTAACTGCAGCAAAAGAAAAAAAAAATGTCAACACATTTTTGGAGGGATTTGTTTGTTATCTTTGCTTGTAGTGTTGTAGGTGTTTGTAGTCAGCTCACGCCTCACACTCTAACCTGTGAGTCACTTGGGAGTTTACCAGGCACATCTCTGAGATTTATTGCCAAGGCAGGAGAAAGGGAATCAGATGAGACTGTCATTCTCTGTGACAACAAGTGGGTAACAATCAAATTGTAAAGGTGAAAATACTCTCCATTCCTATACACACTTTTTTCCTCATTATGTATTTATTTGTTTTAATTAAGATGTATCCGATGTTTTTGTTATATCTGCTTTTACTGTAAAACTGAACACATCCCAGAGGGTGGCTCACATGATCCTGCTGATGTTGCAGTGAGGGACAATGTGATTTGACTTAACTAAATCACAGTCTCAGTGTGTAATCTCGTCACCTTTGACTGAGCGTGACACGACTATTAAAAAGAAAGACCTTGGATGGCTGGTTGGTTGATCAGTGACCTCCTGGGATAGGTTGGATTGAATTTGCATACAAAGAGTTCAGATTCCAAACCCTTAAAATAAAAAATAAAAAATCATTTTTTTTTTCTCAAGGAGCCAATGTTATAAAATATAATAAATATATAAAATATAACATCAGGCTTTAGGACTGATGACTCTGGTCAGGCTTCCTTACTGACCAACGGACCTTTGGACAAGCTGACAGACAGACAGCAGAATGGGACAAGATGATTTACAAACACACACACACACACACACACACTCTCTCTCTCTCTCTCTCTCTCTCTCTCTCTCTCTCTCTCTCTCTCTCTCACACACACACACACACAGACACACCAGACACACACAGACACACACACACACACACAGACACTAACATACACACAGAGTGAGTTCCACGACAGACAACTGAGGTAAATGTAGAGTCACGCTACCACTGCTTTTCAGGGACTGAAACAACGTGACCAAAGGAAGGGGAGAGAAAGTGAGACATAAACTGTGAGGAGGAGGTGGGGTGAAGGGTTGGGGAGGGGTTGTGCTGTTTGGTGCCGAGTGATCAAAATGCCAGAGAGAGTGAAGTAGGGAGAGAGGTGAGAGAAAGAAAGAAAGAAAGAGAGAGAGAGAGAGAGAGAGAGAGAGAGAGAGAGAGGGGAGGGGAGGGGAAAGTGGAGTGCTCTGTGAATTCATGCTGTGTTAGCATCCCCTAAGCAACTCCATCAATACTGCATACAGCTGAGAAACTGGCAAGCCTCCCTGGTGCTGCATTGGCGAGCTACAGTAGCGGGAGGCAGGGAGAGAGAGAGAGAGAGAGAGAGAGAGAGAGAGAGAGAGAGAAAGAGAGGGAGAAAGTGGAGCTTACACTAGTCCATCACCACAGAGTGCTGTTTGCTGCTGTTCTGCTGTGTACTGAGTGCTGCACTGAGGAGGCTTTTCTCACTTGAAGTCAGCCCCTCGCGTGGAACTACTGCATCCGCTGCAGAGAGGGAGAGAGAGAGAGGGAGGAGAGGAGACAAGGGAAAAGAGTGTGTGAGAAAAAGAGAGAGAGAACAGGAGCTAAACAGAGGAAGACACGGGGTTGGGAGCTCAGAGTGGGAAAGAGCCAGTTGAGTTGTGCCGGGGGCAGGGATTGTTTCTAATAGGGGATCTGTGCTAGTATGTTAGCGCAATCTGCAGGGTTGGCTAAACACCGGAGAGAGTGACAGTACCTCAGTGCACCTGCTTCAGACAGGCTTTGGGTGAGTACCTCTCTCTCACTCCGTCTTTCTCTCTTTCTCTCTCCTTCTCGCTGTCTTTTTGTGGTTTATGGATTATGGGATTATGATGGTGAATTGTCAGAATCATTTCCAAACGCTTACAGATGAACTTGCAGGAGGTGTTGGGAGTTAAGTTGTCAGGAGCTGTAATTGCTCTGAGTGTGGTATGCTGCGTTAGACATCCCACACTGGTCCGTCATGGAAGTTGCCTTGGTGCAAAGACAGAAGTTTGAAGGTGCATTTGTGAAAGAAGTTTTACAAAGTGGCATACCGAGGCAATTTGTAGAAATGTCTTTGTTTCCATACATTACCTCTGTGAATAGTGTAACCTTTTAACAGACAACTTGCACATGTCCACACACACACACACACACACACACACACACACAGAACAAGGAAACATGCTATAAGCAGATCTATCTTTTTCACATTTTCATCACTTTGTGTAACAGCTCTCCACAATCTCTCGGTTACTGACTGATAGAGGTCAGAGTTATTACCTTGTGTAATGCCATTCATTTGTAGCTGCTTGTGCCTCTCCATGTAAACATAGTGAGTTAAGCTTGATGATTTACAGTAATGTGAGTGAAAGTGAAAGATCTGTAGTGCCTATAGACATTGTCAGCAGTTACCAGGGCACTAATGCTGTAACACATGCAGAGTAGCCTACTGGTGAACTCAATGGGTAAGTTGGCGTTCATCAGTTGCAGTTCTTAACTGATCTTTGATCTTCGATATTGGTTTACTAACACACAGATTGATCACACCGACTGGTCTGTTTCTGGTCTCTTGTGTCCAGTACGGCACCACCAGATAGTCAATGAATTCCATGATAAGCTCACTCCAGTGCCCTTATCAGAGTGTAAAAAACATCTTGTGACTCTATCCATTTCATTCAGCAATACAATTCTCTTCATAGGACAGCTGACCTAAGACCAGCATTAGTTTCCAATGCTTATCTATACATGCCGATTCTTTAATGTTAGGTGAGGTTATTCCCTAAAATGTGATTGGCGCAGTTTCACTTTAGAACTGTGATGCCCTCGCTGATCATGTGAACCCGAGAATGTTGGGGATTGAGGCTTAGTGAAAGTCCGTAAAACAAAGGGAGCTCCCCTGCAGTCTGGCATTACTCTGGGAGAACATGCAACCAGGCATGTAGACATCCAGACAAGTAGCACCAGGGCAATAACCAGGCTGAATTGTTTCTTATTCAGGGTTGTATTATAGAGGAAATCTCATTAGTGGTAATCTAATGTTTATTATGCATTTGCAGTGGTAGGATAAAGATGTAAAAACAAGTCAGCCCAAAGCCTCTTTCAATCCTGTGAAAATTACAACCTGGTACGATTTTCCTCTTATTCCTGCCAGGTCAGAACCCTGAAGACCTTTGTGTGTTTTCCTGACCTATGAGCATTTTGGTTTAGAATAATATTCGAATGGTTATGGAATAAAATGGTTATGAGAACGTGAACAACAATTAACAGTAATTTATTATCTACAGTCCATTATCTAAATTGGGATGATGGGTTAACCCTTCAGCTGTATGAAAACAAAAATCAGTATTCGTAAATACTGCACCACACTACAGGCAAAAACAAACACTTCAACAAAAAATAGCGAGTTCAAGGAGTTCAGCACAGTGGATTTGGTATCTTTGGGTGAACTCCACTTGTTGTGCAAACAGCTACGGGATGACATAATCTGAAGAGGATCTCTTATGGTTTATTTTTGGCCCAACAAACATGAAGAAAGAGAGGCAATTACAAAGATGTGGGACAGACAGGGGGAGTGGGTCTTGAATGGGGGGGGGATGTGTGTGCTTGTGTGTGTGTGTGTGTACCTCTTGTGAATGTCTTCTCTTATCACCTCTGGATCCAAGTTAGTGGCCTAATATTTAACCAGTGTCTCATATCCCAAGGGAACAGGTGTCGGAAGATCGAGATAGGCCAACTCATTAACTAACACAGTTCAGTGGTTGGAACCTTTTGAGTCTCTGGTCTTTGCAGTGCCCCTAGGGCACAGATTGTGGTGTTTAGCCATGGAGGTAATCGCATGTTTGGATTCATCTTTCCCATTGTGGTAGCTGTTTTTACATTCAACGAACAGCAAACGCTGCAGGAAAGAAGTCATCTTTGTTTAGTTCTCTTGACACCTCTGCTGGACACCCTTGTCTTGACCTCCACCATGTTTAGCAACACTCACGATTACCATGCATGTCATGATCTCTATCTGTGCTTTAACATAGCACTAACCGGTGCTCAGTCTCCTGGGTCCAAAGACCTAACATGCAAAGATTGACTCTCTGAGAGACAGATCTCCTTGTCCGGGGACAGTCCACACTCCTACGGTAGAAAAAGGCGTACATAATTTATCGTCATTCACAGTATCTCGGACAGCATTTCAAACAGTTTTCACCACATAGCAGTAGGGTGAATGAAGGAGATGATCGGGCTGCCCTTTATACTGGACATCTGCATTTTCTTGATTTTCATTGATTAGGTACTCTTGGGAGCTTGTCTTTTAGACCTAAATCAGCATAATATCTGTATCACCTGACTGAAACCGAATGTTAATCCTCGAGAATGCATGACACTGCCTCTTCATGTCCTGTTTTTCAACATTGCCAGATGTTTTTTTTTCTGAACTCTTGTTTTACCCTTTGTTTCCTTCAAAGTAGTTACTATTATTATGGTCTATTTCCTACATGCCACTCAGTTTTAGAGTGGAAACTACATCAGCTACACAATCATTGTAAATTCCCATGCTGTATATTCTGATGAACAGCATTACACATGCAGGAAGGTTGGCAACACTGACAGCTTGTTTTCTTAAAAGGCACCATAGTCCTGATTTGGGAACAGCCCCATGGGTAAGAGTACGCTGTACCTCTTTAAGAGTTAGAGATGGTGCGTAGTACTGTCATACAAATCAGATCTGGTTTCTGAGCAAAGTGAATGTGAGACTTCTGTGCCTAAATTCTAATACTCTTGCTATTTTGTTATGTATAATTATATGTATATTTATGTATTTGCCCTACATAGTCCTATAATGACAATAATTGAGCTGTAGCTTACTGGTTAGGGCTTCAGATTTGAAACCGATTCAATCCAGACTATTAGGCCATGGAAGAAGTTTCACTGAGCAAAACACTAACCACTCATCACCTGGTGTCACTGTAACATATAGTCTATTGCTATTGGCCTATTGGTTGTGATTCACCTCACTCATTGGCCTATTGGTTGTGATTCACCTCACAGTATGCTGCATGTACTTTACTAATTTACCATTGGGATGAATCCAAAAATGTTCTGCCCACCTAATGCTTGGTTCAGACTAGCATGGAAATGAATTTGTTTCAGCCAATTTGTTTTCAAAGTTTTTTTAAACACATTTCAGAAAGAAAATTCCACCTGAAATTTCGGCACACTCCAATGCCTGACAAAGCCACATTTATTTCATACTAAGCACTTTCAAAGTACTTGTTAGCATCTTAGTGGGTTCAAAATAACACAGACTCATTGGCATATTCAGATGTTACCATATAATTGTAACTGGAGTGCTAGAGGGCAATGGGGGTTTAAAGAAAGCCTGGTCCCATTTCACAGAAGCCTGATTCACGTATTCAGTGTAGCAGAATCAGATCCTTATTAGATGTCATTAATAACACCAGTGCTTGCCCTATGACTTCTCGGAAAAGCCAGCTGCCCACTGTTCAGATAACAGGCCCTAATGAGTGGTGAGCAACTAAAAGTATAAATGAACGTACTGTGGAATGAAAATATTTCTCTCACTACTCACACAAACTACCTTTGCAAGGGGATTTGGGGTAGATATTGTGTAGCGTGTGTATTTGTGTATGTGTGTTACTGTGGTGTGTGTTGAGTTGACAAGGGTGGGGGTATGTTTTGAAGACCAAATCTGCTTAACCTATTTCAATTCAGAGTGAAATACCTTTAGTCTGCTTGGATCCTAGGAAGACTATTGCGATTTGGACCCTACTGTAAAGGTTTCATTGTATCCAACGTAAAGGTAAAACACACTCCAATGCAGTAAGAGAAAGATGCAGGCACAGAGCGGCAGTTGCTATGGAGATGTTATGAATTGTGCACGAAAGGCTGGGATGCCCTCCTTTTTGCCAAGTGTCGAGTCTTTTTTGTTCTGATTTGGGTTGTATCTGTCGGAATGCCACATTCTATCTTGCTGGTTTGTTTTGTACATAAATAGCACAATCCATGCTTGGCAACTGCGGAATAGTTAATTTGGCATTTTGATTTTAGTGACACAATCATTTTTACCTACGTGTTATTAATGTCATGACATTAACATGTGTTGTTGCAACATGTGTAGGCCTAGTTAAGGAAGTGACCACATGAGAATACTAGGCCTATGAGATGGGAGCACGAGCCCAGAGCCTCTGTGACAATCCCTAGAGCAGCATTCTTTGGCGTTCGTTTTGTTTAGTCTGAAAGCAGAATGTCCACCACTCCTTTTCTGAGCCTGGTGCTTGTTTTTCTCGCTCACTCTTTCTCACTTTTAGAAGAACTGTTGTGTGATCAGAATATTAATTGGGCCTTTTGTACTCCGTCCTAGCTGTTAAAGTTGCCTTACAAATCAAAACACTTAATTGAATGAGAAACACCTACTAAGCTGACACCGTTTCCATTTTGTTCATTCACAATAGTCATGAAATATTACAGTTGCAGTCCTTTGAGTCCTAAATACCTTAGCGGTGGCTAAAAGGTTAGTTAGCATAGCTGCAGTGATTTTTTCCCCTATTTGAATTCTCGTAAGGGGAAGGTGTGGCTTTGCAGGGGGAGTTGTGGAGGCCTGGTTTCTGTAAGTTAATGGGTGCCTTAATGATGTTAATAGGTAACTGTTTTTCAGCTGCTGCATGGAAAAAAACAGCAACTATTAGCATTGTAGCTCTCATTCAAAGCGATGAGGCACTTGCATCAACATACCTAAACACACACACACACACACACACACACACACACACAAAGCAATTTTCACACAGTGGGACATTAGGCTTCTTAGGTCTGTCCTGGATTCAGTCACTCTGACACACACACACACACACACACAGACACACACACTGCTTCCCGGAAATGGTTGCTAAGATATTCGGATACAAGAGGATGCAATCCTGGCACATGGCCGTGGACCTCTCTCTTCAGTGCCACGGACCAGGACACCTTTCATCCTTTCTTTATCACTTTAACAAGCCCCTGTGATTTCCTTCACTGTGCCAATCTTAAATCATCCATTGCCTGTGTGGCAAAGGTCTAAACGGTTCAAACAAGGACTCATATGATCTAACTTCAAACGTTGTCACCAAGGAAAAGCACTGTTTATGGTAGAAAAAAGTCCAACATCCTCCTTCAGTAAAAGAAGCCTTGTCACGGCTGTTTAAATGGTTGCGGTGCTGAGTCTGAAGTCTCCCCTAAAATCCCCGCGGCCTGTCAGCTCTGCCCGTCCAACGCAGCTCTAACGCGATAGGATTAAGCCTTTGATATGAAACAGAGCAGCGAGGCTGGCGCTGTCGGCACAGGCAATGTCATTATGAGCATTTGATTTCCACTGACACTTGTGCTGAGGCAGGACGTTTGAGGGTCCTGCTTGGCGTATTTGGGAGACTCAGATGTACAGTATAGGAAGAGGGACTTAATGTCGAATGGTTGCTGCACTTTACACAAATATAGGGGTTACAATGAGAACCTCATCATCAAATTTCTTGTATATTATTTAAATTGTATATCTTGTATTATTTCACAAATGCTTTGCTGTGAATAGACAAAATATTTCACTGCTTATTTTATAGTGCCTGTTGTTGTCTAATGGTACCTACAACATTGGAATTTCAATCCGAATTTGATTTCACAAGACTGAGCTTAATTTCACAAATTCTGAATCTTATCACAATGCTTACTACTGTATTACAGTATACTCAGTTCAAATTCAGTGAAATTCTTCAGGTCTTCAGACATGAAAATGTTACCAGGGTATAATATGATCAAACATGTCAATTTTTAATTTCAAAAATTCAAAAATGTAATTTTAATTTCAAAACATTTTAAAATTTATTGACTTTAGAATTTATTGACTTTTACACACAAAGCAGATTTTTGATCATCTGGCTTAAAAATCCACAGGACGACAATGCGACACATTTCCAGCACAGTTAAGCAATAATGACCTTTACAACTTCTCTAACACAATGTCGGTCATGCTGAAGGGGTTGGCTGCCATCCCGAGGGAACAGTAAGGTGTAAATATTTACAGTGAGATACATCACATTTCTTGTTTATTATGCGTACACAACAGAGGAAGACTGCTTACAATTAAGGCTCTTTTACCATTGATATGTGTGTTTACACAACACAAAACACTTGGGACACTGGCAGCTATTTTGTTTACAGAACTGTGTGTGTGTCTCAGTGTGTGTGCTTTTCTTTTTTTAACAGTGGCAAAGCTGTATATATATTTTTTTGATGCAGTGCAGGCATCACCCCCCTCCTCTCCCTCTTTCATTCCTCTCTGTCTTCCTCTCACTTGCAGTTCTTCTTATCTAAAGTACAGTGTGAGTCAAAAGACAAATGATACCAAACATACTGCCTTCTGCACTTTTTTTGAATGATGCTTCATGAGAGACCAGTGCTATTAGCTGCAGGTTCCCTCGTGCCCTGATGTGACGTGGCTGTAGATCACTGCAGTCGGGCATTGCTGTTGATCTGTGCTGTAGCTGTTTAGCGGCAGAGGCCCATTCAGCTGTCTCAGCAGCTTGTTTGTTGTGTGTTTCACCTGCAGGCGATGCGGAGCGACTGATGCCTGCAATGGCAGACCTGGGCCTGCAGGCACTGATACCACCCCTCCACCAGCTCTACAGCCAGTGCCTGCACCTGATCCGCCAGCAGCAGCAGCACCACCACCACCACCACCCCCAGGCCCAGGGGCCTAGCCTAAGGATCTGACCCAGCTCAACCTTCTCCTCCCCTGGCCTTCCACCTGGCTTCACTCTGGGCCCACCATGGGAGGATGCCTCTCCAAACCCAAACCAGGTGACCCCCCCC
>JAGFZM010001132.1:1699213-1793622 GCA_017657215.1 Limnothrissa miodon
CCACCTCCAGATATTTACCCCCTTTTTCAAATCCTGTAATAATTGGCACTTGTTATATTGGCCCAGCTATATATAGGTCACAGAAATGGCTTGTCTCAGAGTCTTTTTTGTAGCATGGGCGTATGGTGGGGGAGGAATTTTAATGCTCTCTACTGCAACTGCATTCTAGAGGATTACATGGGTAAAATATGAGTATGGTTTCACATATTGCACAATGCAATTGCTGTTTCTCCTTTGATGGCTAAGAAGAAAGGGGCCAGTGGCTGTCAGCCGGGGCGGGTAGGCAGACTCGGAGCTCGGCCGCTCAATGCAGAGGCTGTTCTGTTCTGTTCTGTTCTGTTCTTCGCTCTGATCTGGGTGCTGTCGTGGGCTTTTTTGGAGAACAGAACAGCGGCATAGCAGTCAGGCCACACTGTTGGGTGTGGGAGTCCCGCGGCTGGGCACTGCGTACATTGATTTTTGCCAAAAAGGCTCTAAAGAGAGTCGTAGTGAGTAAGAAGGCCACGGTGATGAGCTGTAATGGCAATAAAGTTGATGGAGCTGTGGATGTAGGCCACTTTGCTTGGCTTTATTTTTTCACCTGTTTTCACACACAAGAAAAGAAGGAATATGTTCAGACTTTAAATGGCAGAGGTTACATTCCAACCATAATTGTGCAGTGAGGTATGCAGACAACAGGGGCATTCAAAATTAACATTTTCAAAAAAAAAAAGGTGAGTTTGGCATTCTACACGCCACGCACTACACAGCATGGGTCCAGAAACTGAGGTTGGACAGGCGAGGCAAGTTAATTTACGTAGCACATTTCATACACAGGGGAGGCAGTTCAATATGCTTGACATAATAAAGACAAAGAGCAATGAATAGATTTCTGTCTTTAGTCTAGATTTGAGGAAAAAAACAACAGTAGGGGCTTTTTTGATGGTTCCACAGTTGAACAGTACAGTAGCTACAGGAGGCTGCTTCACCACATTAACTTCTAACACATTTTACCAGTATTTTTGTCTGTGATTTGAGATATCTAATTGGTTTATATTGCTGAAACATATCAGAAAGGTAATTAAGCCCTGTCCCATTAAGAGACTTGCACACAAACAGCAGCAAACTTGGCAGCAAATGCTACATGCACTATATGGATGTCATGGTTCACCAATTCTTAGATGGTGTTTTTGTGAGAGGATGTCCTGACTGCTACGGTCATCCATTAATCCACTAAAGATGCAAATTAGCAAGGTCGCTAAGTGTGCATAATGATATTGCACCTTACTGTCAGGTAGCCTGGTGTGGTGTTTGGAATACCAATGGTACTTGTTTTTGACAGAAGTCACTGGACTGTCTCACTCAAGACTAGAGATTACAGCACACGAACAAACACAATGGCCGTCAGTGTTTATACATTGCTAGTTTAGATCCTAGCTAACTGTCCATTGGGGCCAAACTTGAAGAGACCATGATATGATTACTAGTTTATTTTTATATAAATTATGTTTTGGCCAATATTTTAGTAGCCTACATCTACGTCTGTATGTGTGTCTTCCCATGTCTGTAAACATGTTTCATGACATTCATCACAGAAAATAAAATTTTAGAAAATAAAACAAAGTTTGTCACATTAAATAGACTGACATGTAAAATAGTACTGGTTTATTCACACTAAAAATTATTGTTATTCACACATGGGAATGCACCATATGCACTTATTGTATATGCAATTGCATAAAACAATAACAATAACATACTTAACCTTGTCAGAAACACTTTTTTTCTGACACACTAAATTTCACACTAAATTCATTAATGCTGTCAAATGAAGAGATGTCATCAAAAGTAGCCTAGTATCTGTGTCATTAAGTAAGTGATTAGAGGCTATTTTTTAGTCAATGCATAAATTCACAACCAAAACAAACATAATGACTAAATTGTGAACTATGAACTGGACTACATTTAGGATTAACGAGGTAAATGGTATAAATTGTGGCTGTGAGTCGTGATAGGCTCATGTGATATGATGCTAGATGACGCCTTTAGCATTTAGCCAATAGACACTGCTGTAATTTCGGGGAAAAACTAATGAGTCTAGTTTACCTCCTGTGTCGGCAGAAAGAGATTATAATCTGAGAACTGTATCCCGTGGTAGCAATCCACTTCACTGAGTAAACTCACTGGCTGTAAAGCAACCAGGAAGTTAATAAGATCTCCAAAAGCTGCTTGTTCAAATTTAGATTACAGGTATGTTTACCCTGGCCTGAAAAGCAAGGGGAAATATATGTGAGTGTTCTTTGTCCAAAACAGAGTTAGAACAATAAATGGATTCGGTTCATGTGGGAAGATCAATGAAGTCTTGATGAACATTAGCTTTTCAGTGAAATGCCAACACTGTGGATGCCCAGTCATTGGTTAAGCGGTATTGGCACAGACTCTGAAACTGTCATGGCCACACTGTGCATTTTATAGCCTGATAGATCCCCCCTGCCCCTCCACCCCCAGAAACACACCCTAACCCACACCCCTGGACCAAACGTCAGATCAAACACAGATCTACCATTGGGCCCCTGATGCCGCCTTTTCCCTCCTGTTTCCTTGCCTGCATCTACAGTCACTTATGATTTTCCATTCATTTTAATTAAGAGTTGCACAGCAGGCTAGAATTCCAGCCAGATTAAGTCGTAAGAAGCGGACGGTCAGCACATTTTTCCGGCTGAGGAGAGTTCTCCTCTCCCTGGTGCAGTATGAAAAAAACAGTTACACAACCACATTTTCAGACAATGAAAACCCTCCGTGAGATGTGGTGAAGAAAAGAGCAAACAAAGACAACTATCTCACACAAACATCACAAAAATGAGGACACACAAAGACTTTGTCTTGATTCGCTTTACTAGCCTTTTTCATGATCTTTGTTTTTTAAAGGTGATTTCTGCATGTGCTTTTAAACTCTGACAGGCTTATGGAAAGAAATTGTTCAGTCTAGGTTGTGGTCCTTTGGTCAGCACTGCATTGACCATTAATGGACACTCAACCACATCAACCGAATGAGTGGCAAGCCAGATGCATAATTTTTTGCTCGTTGTGCGTTTCACGTCACATAGGCAATTGTCCTGCGTAAGTGGTGATTGGACACATTGTATGGGATGTTGTGTAACGAATTAATGCTTCCCTCGGAGCAACCATTGTTGCCAAGTGCTACATATTTATGAACTCGCCAAGGCCATCTCTTGTTGGTTTGAGCTGTCACTTAAATGATTAATGCCATCGATCTTCCAGTCCGGAAGCATGCAGACTCACAGGAAGTACAGATTATGTGAGGGGCATGCAATATTCATGGCGTTATTATTGTCATTGTTAAATTCAAAAGATTTCTTTCATTTCATTTTAAGGCACTGTAAATTTGGAATATTAATTCATTCTTGCTTTCTCGAATGTGGATCGAATTTTCTGCATTTCAAATGTTAATATTAAATGCAATCTAATGACATGGCATAATATAGGCTATTGATGGCACATTTTAAACAGAAGACCACTTCAAATATATGTTGGAGGCATGTGGCACATCTTAATACAAAAGAATATGGATATTGGAGGAATGTGTTGAGCATCATCATTATATCAAACATTTCCGATTGTTTATTAACAAGCTAGAACAAGCTGTGCTGGGATGCACTTTAATGTCAGGTTATCCCTTCTGCTGGACCTGGTGGCAGTTACACAATACAGATACACAATACAAAAGATGAAAATGATCACAAACCAAACAGCATTCAAACAAACAGTCCCAGTGAGGGTAATGTGTGTGTTTTTTTCTGTTTGACCTTTGTCTGCAGTAGAGGTCAAGGTGGAGCTCACCCTGCTGGATAAAGAGAAAGAGGCCGACGTGATGTCTCCCAATGGGAAGGCCAGCCCCTTCTCTGACTGCCGACCCAACGGTGCCCTGGGCCACTGCTCTGATGAGGATGCCGCAGCCACCTATAGGACTTCTCACAAGCCCAGAGACTATGTGGAGGCCACTGTGTGCCATGTTAAGGACCTGGAGAACGGACAGTAAGACCACTCACTGACCTGTGGTGCCATACTGTTTTAGACGGGCCATTATGTACTGTAGCTGTACCCCATAAAACAAACACATCATTGCATGTGATTGTAACTGTTGTTTTATTTCCCAATTGTTTTATGAACTGACTCTAAATCCCTTGATAATGTACGAGAAATTGCAAAAACTGATGGAACCTTTTCAAATAATTTAGAATTTCAGTCATTCCTGTGGAACTGAAACATGTTGAACTGTCCAGATAAGCTACCACACAATTTCTTTTGTATGTTCTTCATATTTCACTTCATAGCAAAGTTGTGACTAGATATTTTGTAATGGTCATTATGCAACATTATTCCGAATAGCCTAGAGAATACCATGTTTCTGAGCCACAACCAGCATTCAAGGTCTTGAATGTCCCACAGGATGCGAGAGGTAGACCTGGGGACAGGCAGGGCACTGCTCATCAAGGAGCACGGAGAGTTCTCTGCCATCGGGCACAAATGCCCACACTACGGGGCACCGCTGGTCAAAGGTGAGCCTCTCTGTCCCTGTTATCCAGATGGTGTTGCTGTGCTCATTAGGGAGAGAGATTTATCATTCCTGGACTTTTCTATCCTGTGGGAGTCACCTTTGCTGTGAATTATATAAGCCTTCTCTCCCCAAGACACAGTGCTAAATAATCACCCAGCATTAGGACATATTTTGTTTGTAAATTATATTTACTGGTTTGCCTACGTGTACTCTGCAGAAATGTCTATCCTAATAGGCATACATCTTTAACATACAATTAGGCATTTATAGGCCTATGTATGTATTTAAATGTTCAAGATGACTCCTACTAAACATCAAGATTTTTCTTCGATCATGCAGAGTAAAAAAATAGCCTAATAATGATATTGTAAAATTTATTGTGTGAGTATTTATTTTTTAAACATAGATAAGTAATGCTCAAAGACTTTGTTGTTTGTTAGTTGTTGGAAAAATTTCTTTATGTTCCAGTGGCGTTGTCATAGTGAAGTACAACGTGTACAGCTGTAAGATGCTAATTCTACACAGGGACAGCTCTTATTACAAGTGGTACTATTTTCCCTAGGTGTCCTATCGAAAGGGCACGTGCGGTGTCCATGGCATGGGGCGTGTTTCAACATCGCCACGGGAGATATCGAAGACTTCCCAGGACTCGACAGTTTGCCCATTTTTCAGGTGACACACTGTCCTCGTGTAACCACCCCCCCCCCCCATGACCCTTTCACTTTGTTTTACTTGTTGCAAAGTCATGCCTTGTGAGACATGCTATTGACTTAGCATTGGTTAAACTGTGGTGTTTTACTGTAGTAAAAATAAAGTGAGTGGAGATCCTGCGTTGCTGCTAGCCTGGTTAGTTCCACAGTAGTGCTTCTCGCAGAACTTACTCTCTGTCTCTCTGTTTGATTCAGGTTAGAGTGGAGAAGGACAGGGTGGTCATTCGAGCAAACAAGCAGGTAACGCCTTTTTTTCTGTTTGCATGATCTTGTTTGCAAGAAATTTCCCTCCAGTATACATTTGTGACTGCTCTTTGTCCAGGCTCTTCAAACACAAAGACGGACGAAGGCCATGTCAAAGTGTTCAGCTGTCATCAACTCCAACACAGGCTTTAGCCACGTTCTTATTATTGGAGCAGGTGAGAGGCAGTTCATACTGTAAATAGACCTGTTTGTCCACAACATGTATCAATCACAACATGTAACACTGAACATGTAACAGAACAATACAACCTCACAGGTTGCGCATCAATCTGCTTATGTCTAAATTCACAGTCACTTGCACCCACTACATTTACTAATTGATTTAAGAATTTAAGTGTATAATTACACTTCTGGGCTCAGAAAGGTTGTATTAGAAAACAGTAAATCTGCTGAATCAATTTTTGGTGACTGTAAGCTATATCGTAACAATAACAGATTATTAACTAAGGTTAATGCATTGATTTTGCAAAATATTTTTAGCTGAGATTAATGCATGGTGAAGGACTGTGCATGGGAGTCAATTTCTTTTCTACATTCTTCTTTCTCATTCTTTTTTTTTTTTTTTTACCTTGTATAAAGATTTATGCAGAGTGTGGTTTATATTCTTGAAATTAGTATAATTGACTACCCCCCCCCCATTCTTAGGCCCCACTGGACTAGTCTGTGCTGAGACATTGCGACAGGAGGGCTTTACCGATCGTATAGTCATGTGTACCATGGACAAGCATCTGCCCTATGACAGACCAAAACTGAGTAAGGTTTGTACAAACATTTCCCACTCAGTTGAGGTTACAGCAACAATTCTATTGCTCCCTAACGGCAAAACCAATCCAATATCCATATGAATCATTTCATTTCACATATGAAAATTAACTCTTTGAACATAATAAGCCTGCGTCCCCCACACACACTCAGTTAGTCCTACACTAAAGACCTTTATTTCAGAGGGGATATATCCCACAGTGTAGGCTACCCAGAAACATGCTTCTCAGCTCAGAGATCCAACCCGGAGGGTAAAATCTAGCTCTGAATAAGGCTGGCTTTGACGCACCAGCTAAATGAATGACTGAATGATGCCTTGGCTGATTCAATATGTAATTAAATAATAAGCATATTGCATAAATACCAAATAACCCTGATGCATTGACGGACACACCTTAAAATTAAAACAAGATGACTGTCATATAAGCTTAGTTGCTGTTTATTTATTTGCAAGAAGTCATTATCTCTGTTTGATGTGTCTGAAACACTTGTTCCCAGTCCCTGGAGAGCACAGCTGAACAGCTTCGGCTTCGCACTGCTGACTTTCTGCACGCCCACGATATTGAGCTGCTCACAGAGAAAGAAGTAAGACTCATGCATTCACACGACATTCCTGAACACCTCAACATTAATTATATTGAATAATATACACATAATAATACACAATACACATAACCTACATAAATCATCTGATGAGATTTTGCATATCTGAAGGTGTGTATCTAGCCTGGTGATAAAACCAGGGCCTCATACACTTGTTTCATGCAGAGGTAGGCTACTGCTTATTCACCAGTGAGAAATGATTGCTTGATGAAGGTGTTTTCAAAAAGTGGATCAGCCCTTGACTAAAAGCCTGCCTTGACCATTTTAGCTCCTGCTTTTCATTTTTTAGATGCAGTAAAAAGGCTACATTTAGATCCTGTGATCATAATGACTCCGATTATGACTCCGATGAGAGGATCTTCAAGCATCAAAAAGAAGTCTAGCAACTTTGCACTTTTGACTAGCAGAGACATCAAACTTAATATTGAATCAGTCTAGAGTAGTTAATCAAGCAGAAGTGCATAGGAAAGCTTGGCTAGCCTAGTGTGTACCATATTAGCATAGCATGTAAATGATTAAAATTTTTTGGTCAGCGATTCCCAAGACCCTGAAACATCACGTGTCTTGAAGCTTGATGGCCATGTAGCCCATTAGACTCATAGGAAATACCATAGTAAAGCTTTTGATGCCCCCTGTCATGCATAAATGAATATGAATCAATATGATCTGTTTTGCAATCTTGGCTGCACAAAAGACTATTGATTTCTGTTAAGAAAGGTTTGATACAGGTTGTATTCAATGAATATAACTTGACAGTTCTCTGACATAAAGACTGTACTGTGCTATGATCCTTGAAATCTGTCATACTGTTGTTTTTTTAAATGAGGGCCATTGTCACTGAATAATTCTCTGCACTGCTGTCTTACAGGCCAGTGGATGTGCCTTTCTTTCTCACTTTCACTCTCTCAAACACACACACACAAACAAAGCAACTTTTCAGACTTTACATTCAGACTGTGAACATCAAGGCTATATATGTGTGTTGACAATAATGTATATCACCTGTTAGAGCTGTGTTTAAAAGTATGTGTCAACAGAGAGATGTGTCAACGGAGATAAATTATCTTGACACAATGTGTTGTGATCATATTATGTACCACTAGCATTTAGTTACTAGTGGATCTATTTATTCTATCTATTTATTTATTATTTGCTTTTAGAATGTGTAGACTCTCCGACTCTCACCTCATGGCATGTTGTGTGTTTTATCTGGACATCTCAGGTTGTGTCCGTGGATGTGAAGACCAAGACTGTGACGTTTCAGGATGGCTTCAAGATGGAGTACAGAAAGCTGCTCATTGCTACAGGAAGCAAGTAAGGATTTCCAGAGGAGTTTTTTACTTCTTGTTCTAACAGCTCTCTCAGGGGTCAGATAGATGGATGGCAAATGACAGTGCACTGTGGTCTGGATCACCAGCCCACCTGTTTGGACATCAGTTGGAAAAATCAGTATTTATGTATTTTGTTGCCACATACATACACGCTCAACGCATTGGAAATCCCCTAAAATAAATAGCTTTCTGAGCTTGTTCGGCCCAGTTTAGCCAGGTTAACATAATTGTATGGCGATGATACCACAATATAGAGCTCAGTGTGACATCCAAGGTTTCTTGTGCTAGGGCTGGTGTTTGCCATGTATTTTAATCGTGTCAATGGAAAACATATAGATATATTACTGAAGGGAAGAGTTGTGGTCAGAGATTAATGGTTCAAGAGTTCCATGTCTTTTGCCATCTTCTTCTACTTCTATGGGTTCCTCTGTCTGCAGACTTGTTACTTTAATGAGGTGGCTGTGCATTGTCCTCTGTCTTATACTGTAGTAGACACCCCATAATAATTTCGATCCTCATTTAATTTCATTTCATTTCATTTCATTTCAGAAATCAGTAATTGAGTTGATGAATAGGATTTAGACAGCTTGAACAACTAATTTACTTCTCTCTTTCTCCCTCTCTCTCTCTCTCTCACACTCTCTCTCGATATATTTCTCTCTCTTTCTCTCCTTTGGATATCACCCTCACCCTCAGCCTGCCCTTAGAGACAGTCTTTCTTAAAGACAATAGAAAGACAACTTTCTCTGGCTTCTGTGACTGCAGTCTACTTAACAACCCTACTGACTCAGATAGATGCATGGCGTGTACTCAAGTTCATCAGCACCTCTGTTTAGCTCATATCTCTACGCAGTGCTCCTTATCTTGCCATCCAGTTCTTCTTATCTCATCCTAAGGCACCACCCAGCCTACACTGCAGCTGGGGTGCAGTCTCTCACTCGGTTTACTGTTAGAATACAAGGCAATCACAATCTCTGTGATGTATGATGTTCTTCTGTATCTCCCCAGAGACAATGCTATTCCTGATTGGCAGATAGGGTGGGTCGTAGTGTATATAGCACCAATAAAGTAGATATTGCAGTTTAATGTATATATATATATATATATAGTGTTTTGTGCTCCTGTCATAACTGTCATTGTAGCCTATTTCACGTTTCTGATTCTGTGTCTATGTAAAAAACAACAACAAAAAAACCCCTCCTGATTAGAACCTGATTGGAACTACTATGATCAGTTCCAGTTTATGTTGGTCTTTTTCTGTGGCTAAACTGGGACCACTACCATACAAGTTTCTCCTTTGTTTTGTTCTTTTTTCAGCTTATTCTGCATCCATATCCAACAACTGTTTATGATTTACTTTTATTTTCTTGAAAGGGCCAAGCCACTAAACTATAAAGGAAAGGAAGTTGAGAATGTGTTTCATCTCAGGAGCCCAGAGGATGCTAACAGCATAGTTCGGCTAGCAAGCAATAAAAACGCTGTCATCGTGGGAACATCCTTTGTAGGTCAGTGTTATAACTGTTATTAGATGATTTTAGAAGAATACTTTTGTTGATTTTTTTCTCCGTTTTTTTTATCTACCTCCCATTGTCTCTCTCTCTCTTTATCTATCTATCTTATCTATCTATTTTTGGATAACATGTGATTAATGATTTGATGTAGGTATGGAGGTGGCTGCAGCTCTGACAGACAAAGCCCATTCAGTGTCAGTCATTGGAATAGAAGCCATTCCTTTCCGGAAGGCTCTTGGAGAGAAAGTGGGCAAAGCTATCATGAAGGTATAACTCTAATGCAGGTGTAGTCTTTCTGAAGAGTCAGATGTTATGGGAAACTATACAAAGGCTTTGTTTTTTTATTTTTTTGCAAAGACATTCATGCATAAGTATGAAGTACGTATACACAGTATACAGTATGATGATGATGTTGTGTGAACACTGTCCCAAAAGCTAGTTTCTTTATATCCCTCTGATGTGTCCTTTTACAGCTGTTTGAGACAAATCGAGTGAAGTTCTACATGCTGAATGAGGTGTCAGAGATGCGTGGTCATCATGGACAGGTACCCATAAAGTGAGAGACTCGGCTTGGTATTAGGAAGCCTAAAACTATAAAAAGTTTCATACTGTTACCTCGAATCCTTAAAAATCCTTCCTGGTTAGTAAATGAATAAATGAAAAAAAAAAAAAAAGAATAAATTTGCCCTTACATGATTGTGTGTGTGTGTGTGTGTGTGTGTGTGAAATGCCTAGAACCTACCCACAGCCAAAATTGTCTTTCTGTCTGGTGAAATCCCCAATCTACAGTAGCCACACACCCAGACTGGAAATATTGACCAAGAAACGTACTTACTTTAGGAAAACATTCCTTTGCAAAGACACTGTACAGCTTGGGGCTATTTGATAATTTGAATTCAAAAATACAGAATAAGTACATTGCATATTTACTTTCCAATTTTGTCCACACTTATGTCTCTCTATGTTTGTGTGTTTTCTGTTGTAGTTAAAAGAAGTGGTCCTCAAAAGTGGCAAGGTCTTACGAGCGGATGTGTGCGTCATTGGTGCCGGTGAGGTCATCAGCTCATTTTTAAACTCTACATGAGTTCACTTTCCGTTTCGTTTTGTGTCTGTGATTTAATAAAAGGCTGTTTTTTGGTTAGACTGATGGATGGTTCACAGATGAACTGTTGTAACCCTACAGGGTCAGCTCCAGCCACTACATTCCTGAAACAAAGTGGTGTGCACATAGACTCGAAGGGCTTTATCCCTGTCAATAAGGTACTCAGGAGCCACATGGTGATGCCACAACAAACACATTGCTTGTTCTCCAACTTCCTAAACAATTCCATGCCATCTACAACAACATTGATTGGTCTGTGATTACTCATTGTGTTGGATTGCCTGTGTGTTCACAGATGTTACAAACCAATGTGGAAGGAGTATATGCAGGGGGAGACATAGTCACTTTTCCTCTCTCCTTGCGCAATAGCAAGAAGGTGAACATCCCTCACTGGCAAATGGCCCACGTACATGGTAAGACATGTCCTGACTGTCTTTTGCTTTGGCCCAACAGAGATTGCCATTACTTAATCTGCATTTAGAATGCTCTAACACCCCTCTCTGGTCAGTGGCCATGTGTAGGGAAATATTGACTAGTGCTGGGTTTGGTCTCAAAAGGGCTTGGGTACCAATTCAGTCAGTGTTTGAGCTGTTGTACTTCTAATTACAAAATATCTACAAAATGATGTCTGCAAAAATATTGACTCTAAATGCTCAAAAAAAAACACACGGTTCTTACTATTCTGATGGTACTTGTTCGAGGAAACCCTTTATGTGTGTGCTTTCTTATGGTTCAAGGCTCTGATAAATGATTCTGTACACATGTGCTTGTCTTAAGGGCGGGTGGCAGCTCTCAACATGATTGGAAGACCCACAGAGGTCAAGACAGTGCCTTACTTTTGGACCGCCATGTTTGGCAAGAGTATACGCTATGCAGGTAAAGCGACTGACCTAATGCAATTAGCATGACCCTTTTTTCTGTTCTCATAACAGTATGGCGCTTGTTATGTTGCAGTCATTGAACAAACTATTTGGAAAGCAGAGGGAAAAGGGAAAGGGAATTTATTCAGTATTTCAGTGTTATCCATAGCACACGTGGAATCCACAGCTAAAGTTAAAAATAGAGCCAAAAAGATCACGAGGTACAGATTTGTTCATATTTTCAAGTCTCCTCTCATTTGTTGTCAAGGATACGGAGATGGTTTTGATGATGTCGTCATCCAGGGAGATTTGGACGACCTGAGATTTGTGGCATTTTACACAAAGTGAGTCCACACAGTAGGCTACCTTAACTGCCCATACAGTACATCATATTCCCATTTTTCATACTACATATTTTCAACTTTACACTTTATTTTCACTCATATGTCACTCATTTTCAAGAAAAACATTTGAGTACACTTTGTATACATAACTAATATTATTAACAATAATTGACATAATACAGCAGGTTTGGGTTAGTACAATAGTTTCTCACTTGAAAGGAAGATCTACAGATAGATGTGGAAGTAGGAGTTACTAGCTCTTGTTCCTTCCTCGTTGCAGGAGCGAGGAGGTGGTGGCTGTGGCTAGCATGAACTATGACCCCATTGTGTCGCGAGTGGCGGAGGTGTTTGGCTCGGGAAAGACGATTAAGAAACGTGACGTGGAGTAAGTGTAATTCCTTTCCTTAACCGTGGCCCCCCGGCGGGCACAGCAGAGACAATGAGGGTTTTATGTTTGGAATAGTTTCCAACACACAGCACTGAAGTGTATGACTGAAGGTTAACGAGTCATAGAGTACAACAGGACCCTAGGTAGACAATATATTTGATCTGGGACTATTGTATTATAAGATAAAACTCATAATTAAAATAATACTATAAATGTATGTATAAATAAATAAATTCATTATAACAGATAGTTAACAGATGTCCATAAATTACTATCTTATAGCAAGTGGTTTACATGTGGTTACTATTGTAGACTTCTAAGGCTATTCTAAGGCTATTAATCATTTTATTTTATACTTCTTTTGAGGAAGTGTAAAATTCATAATTTCTTAAAAAGCCATCTCTGACACAATGTTTTTCAAGGGCTTAACAATCCTACCTCATGTCTATCATGTTCATGTCTGTCACCACCTTTTTGTTTCAGAACAGGGGACATGTCCTGGCTAATAGACAAAGGCTCACAATGAAGTTCTCGTTGCCTTTAAACAAGAGGCCACCAATGACTGCTGAAAGGGTTCAAGGGTGTGGGAAGACTGGGGGTGTATATGAAAAAACAAACAAACAAAAAACAAAACAAAAACAAAAATAAGAGAGACTCGTGGTGCTGAATGAACAAGAGGCTTGGCTGGAGGTGGAGAGTGTATTTTGGGACCCCAGTGCGCCCCAGCCCAGGGACGTTATCCTCTCTACAAAAGGCCTTCCCCAGCAGGCCTGTTTGCTGTGTTCCTCCACCCCCCACTCTACATACTCATCAGCTTAAGGACTTCACACTCCACAATGAGCCATACATGAAGCTAGACATCGGTATGGTCCTGATTTTTCTCACATTTGTTTGGCAGCAGAGCAATACGAGGAATTGTGGAGGCATTGCTTGGGCATGATGTAACTACCTGTACACTTTTTTTTTGTTTATATAAGGGTCAGATAAGGGTATTTTTTTGTACAAGCCACATGTGTATAGCTGTAACCGTGCATTGCAACATAACAGGACCGTACAATTTCTACTGACCTTTTCAAATTAGGTTTTCTTCTCTCTGTCTTTTTGTTAATTGTATGATATAGTATGTTTATCAGCCTAATGGACCGTGCAAAAAATAAGGGCACGATGCATACAGTTTCACATGCACAACTTTCATAGTCAATAGGGACTTGAATAGATGCCATAATTTACTCCCCTGATTGCTAATGCCAATTGAATGCCTCCCCGACCCCTAACCCGACACACCCACCCACACACACTCCCTTTCCAAAGTAGCATGAGAACCACACCACAAGGTTCCATCTATCATGAAATACAATGTACCTCTTGCTAATGGTAACCTTCGTTGCCTAGCTAGTGAATTGCACAAACAAAACCAGAATACTCAAAAGATACATCTTTATCAATAATAATGCTAGTGTAATAGAATTACATAGGCTTGTATCCTCTTAATTGTTTTCTAGATGGTATGCAATAATGCCTGAATGCTATTTTTGGTAGATGACGCCTCCTATGGACACTCTTTGGTACTAACTCAGGGAGCTGAGGTTTGTGGCCTGGTCATATCGAGATTGGTCCTATTGCAAAACGAAATAAATTTGTTGCTTCTATTTTATACCAGACACCTGGTCACTATATTCGCAATGTCTGTTTGGATTTCTTTAGCAAATAAGAATTTTAGGTTGGTAAGAAGATGCATGACGCATCACCAGTGAGTGGGTTTAGTAAGCTCTGTCTTGGTCAATGACTTCTGGACATGTACAATGATAAATGAAGAAAGAAAGAAAAATGATAAACGGCTCTGAAAAATGTTGCATTTTTAACATCACTTTTTAGATAGAAAGTACTGAGCCAACTTGGTCTTATTTAGTTAAGCATTAATATACAACAGAGTTAAAATCATACTGTACAAAAAACACATACACATATTCACTTATAAAGAAACACATGATCTGAAATATTTATTTATCATTTGATTCAGAAGTAGTCTATACACACAACAGTTACATTAAAGTCTGACACTAACAGGGACAATGACAAAGAAACAACAGCACATCAGTCAGTTGTGGAAGACATATTAATAATGTACAGTATTACAGAAACCACATTGCGTATAAAATGTTCCTGGATGTTAATAACAAAATTTCATTTGTACCTTTCAAGAATTTTTGGGGGGGGTTTATAAAATCTGTAACGTCACCAGAGATCACATGTTTGAGATGTTTGTGTAATTGTGCAGAGAAAACAGGTGTTAAGAAATAAGAAATTTCAGCTTATAAATGTATCCAAAAGAACCTAATGAGGCCTGAGGTTTGAAGTAAAGTGTCTACATTTTGTGAAAGAGCATTAAACAAAGAATACGTGGCCTAGCGGAGCAGGGTTCAAACAACAGAACATTCACTGACAAGAACTGGGATGCGGTATGAGGTTTAAGATGTATATACTTCAGACTGAAAACTAAGTAAAGCTGAACAGTTCAACTTTAAAATAAAAGATACTTGACAACTAAAGGGCTGTTCACATCAAGAATTATATACATTTTACTATACTATAATTATAAGAATAAATATAGCTGACAAATAAATATCAATGACAACGTCTGCACTGCAATTATAATGTCAACGACATGTGCAACAATCCTGTTGGAAAGACTTTTAATGCATTGTTTTTCAATCATAAAAAGTTGATAACCAATCAGAAACAATGGACAAACTTAATTACTTCATTATTAGATGTAATTAGGCAGTGTGGACTAAAATATTTTTATAGTTACCATTATCTTATAATTACATTTCTACTGACAAAATACAAGTTCCATTACCATTTATAGCCGAGACGTAATGAAATCTGTATAGCAAATTATAGAATTAATGATAAATGCATGACTTTTGTGTTTCAACAGTTTTCTTTTATCTTGTTCAGTTATCCAGGATAAGAATAGATACTGGTGAGGTACATCACTCTGAGGCCTATATGATAGTAAAGAAAGGCTGGTATTAAAACGTCAATGCTTTCAGACACCACACATTTCTACACACCAACACACACACACACACACACACACACACACACACACACACACACACAGATTAACAAATAAAACAAAAAGGACAATGAAAGCACCACTCAATAATGAAAAAAGGCAGTTACAAGTTATGGACCACCCAAAAAAATTTTATGTAAACAGTCCTGTGCGTATTTTCAGATTTAAATAGATAAAAAATAGATCTTAGAAAATGGCAGGTTCTAAAACTTATAGCTCAGTGAGGTCCTATTGTATGTACAATCACATTTGCTTATTCATTCATTCACATTATGCAAAGAAAGGCACTAGGGTTCTTCACCAAGAGCAGACCCACCACACTCCACCCCCAACCACTACCACCGCACCCTCCCCCCCCCGGGAGAGAGAGCCAAATCTAGACCTAAATCTGGCTTCAGTTTTCTGGACTTAAACCCTCAGAATGAAGAGAGGTTCAAGGGAACCTCACAACTGTCTTATTTAATAGAAATATAACAGGATGGTTTGAGAATAGTCTGGGATATGGTGTAAAGAATATAGAATATAAAATAATTCCTATATAATTTTGGCTTAATGACAATATACTGTGAATATTATGTACAAGTACACAGCATTGACTGAGATATTTGTTTAGTCTTTTTCTGTCTCTGTCTAACTCTCTGAGCTTTTTGCTTGCTGGTTTTGTTTTTTGGAGTGTTTAATGCCCTGACAAACTGCCACATCAATGGTCACATGCACTGTACATAGCTTAGGAGAAGGCAGGACTAGAAGTCGTATTCTGTTGCACACTCTTGGAGGAACTCCTCATACAGCCTCCTCTGCAAAAGGAAGAAGAAAAGAAGAAGAAGAAGCAGCAGAAGATGATGATGAAGAAAAAGAAGAAGAAGAAGAAGAAGGGTGTGTGTGTGTGTGTGTGGGGGGGGGGGGGGCAGGAAAGAAAAGAAAATTAATATTAACTCATTATGACATTAACTTAAACTTTTTGCTTTTACACTTTAGCTTGTGATACAGCTTCATGCTCAGTTTTCCAAGCAACGTAAAACTCTCCCCTTTCCTCCTTACCTTCTTGGCTTTGACCACCTCCGAGACAAACTCGCTGTACTGCCCAAGGCTCTTCTTCTCTTTTTTACTGAGGGTCTTGCTCCCCTGCCTAAAGAGCAGAAGTCAGTCATCAGTCACACACTAAATGTCATCGCCCCTTCCTGGGGGGCGGGCTCAAGCAAGTGGGGCCTCACCTCGGACTATTTTTACTCACCGACTAAAATACTTGGCGAGAAAGAGGAGAAAATAACTGAATGCACCGAGCAGGATTACAAATAAGATTTGCCCATCCTCTGGTACCCAGTCCCACATAAAAACCATGATTCCCTGTGGAGACAGACAGACACACAGACAGACAGACAAATAAACAGAGAGACAAGGTTGTGTTGACAACCAAGTGTTGACTTCATGTCTTCAGGTGTATTATTGAATAAATAGTCACGTTTTCATTTCAACTTGACGTGCTTTTTAACCATTGAAATAATTGGTAAGAATTGGCATATAATCTGATTGTGAATAAGAATTAAGTGTGCTAGATGATGATAGATTAACTCAGATGGACAGCCATAGCCTACTGGTCAGGGCTTAGACCTAACCAGAGGAAACTGCAGGGTTGTTGGCTGATCACTGGCTGCTGCTGTAGCAGGCAACCCACGGCTCTGGGTTAGTGTGCGGTTCACAGGTAAAGAGGCTAACAGTTGCATTCCTCCTTCTGTATTCACTTTCATCCAAGATGGTGGCAAGAGGAAGATTTACTTCTGTGTACACCAAAAATGTGTAACACAGTGAACACTAACAATGTTCTTAACCCTTAAGTTAATGGGTAGAAACCCTGATAATAGTAACGTGTTGCAGAGACTTCTTATTTCAAGAGAAAAAAAAACAGTCTCTAATCGAACACCACCGGTGTTACACTTCAAGACAGCATGTAAGCATGCTACCCAGCCAGCCATTCCAAACAGACCCAGTGACTCAGCATGGAGCTGAGACGGCAGCGCGTGACCTACCGTGGAGAGGAAGAGGGCAGTAGCGAGCCCCTCGCCCACCAGGCTGTCCAGCTCCTCCCGGGTGAAGGTGCTCACCACAAAGCTGAGGATGAAGAGGGTGGGCAGGAGGACCCCGGTCAGGCCGCACATGAAGGAGTGGAACCTGGAGCTCTTGTTGTAGCGCACATTCTCTCTGGGGAGGCACAGATGCGCTGCGGTCAGCGCCAGCATGGAGCAAGAACCCTTCTACTGGCGGCTACATTTAATACCCGCTGATAGATACGCGCTTCCGCTACACAGGCTACTAATCAATATGTGACTCGTAATCAATATGTGAAGAGTCAGACTGGTAACAGCTTGACTGGAAGTGATGGAATTTTATACATACATACATACACAGACACACACATACATCTATATATATTTATATATATTTTGAACTTACAGTCAGTTTGGACACAAGCATTTTTGTCCCAGTGCCCAAACTGAAGCCATGCACAAACTGAAGAGCAGGCACTGATGACGATATCTAGTGGAAAATGAGTCAGCTAAGGAGAAAGGGGTCCAGCGACGTTGGCTCTTACCTGTCCTGTTCCAGTTTGTTGCTGATGGTAGTGCATATGAGGTCGCAGTCCTTCTCCAGCTGGTCGAGGGTCTTCTGGACGGCTTGGTCGATGGCCTTCTCTATGGTCTGACACACCTCATCAATCTGATTCACGCACCTGTTCGGCTGCTTGGAGGATCAGGAGAGAGCGCAAAGTGCTTAGTGATCTGCTTACACACACACACGCTCGTGCGCGCACACACACACGCACACACTATATCTCACTGTTCTCCTGCCAAATTCTTGTTACAAGACTGGGTTATCAACAAAATGCATTTTTCAAAGAGCTGCAGCAAGGAATATTAGATGACATCTGCTCTGTGAATGAACGTCACTGTGCGGATGATGAGGAATCCTTCTAAGGCGCAGCGAGAGAGAGAGAGGGAGAGAGAGAGAGATAGAGGAAAAGCTTGATTTGCTTATGAGACTATGAAGACTCATAAACAGAACTTATCATTTACAAAATTCCGTTGCTAACATTGTTCACTTGTTGCAACTTTAGGGTTGACCAAATTATATCACGAGGACTGTGTGCTACATCGCCTCACGTACTTCTTGTCACACGGTTTAATATATGTCCTGTAGTTTGTCTCATCAAAATCATCCTTCAGATGGGATTGATTTTTGGCAAGAAATATTACATGCAGCCAGATAGTGCTATCTCTTCTCGTAGCAGTCATATTAAAAATACAGACACATAAAGGAGCCCAAAAATATATAATCTCATACAAGTACGAGGTAATGAATGTCTTGAATTCTGCCATTGACAGAAAAAAATGAAAATCAAATCTTTAAAAAAATATATCTTTGATTATCTAAAACTGCTTCTTTGGTTCTTGATTGTGATTGGCTGATTCTGCGTTCCAAGCCGTTGTAAAATGACTATAAACACACACCGGTGCCTCTTCACTTCTGCATTACTGCGCAATCGAACGTCAATTAAAAACCGTTAAACAAAAATCCCAACTGCTGTCTTTATAAAAAAACAACATCAACAAAAGCATCAACAACAGCGAAAAAGCTGTGTTGTACATTCCTTCAACCTGACACAGCACTGTGGGATGGGCAAGCGATTAGTCATGCCTGCATGTGCCACTGATGGACCTGGCCAATCACAACGCCCCTTGTCTGAGGCGAGCACCCTGCGGAGGCAGTGCGTCTCTGGTTGCCTCCTTGAACCGAGTGATTCACCCTAAACCTGAAACACAAAACCCTCCAATGTCTATATAACATCAGATGAATCAATTATTAAAGGCGCACCGCTGGTGGGGTACTGAGTGATCACCGAGGGTAAAACACACGATCAGATGGATGTGTCTTTTCAAATAACATCGTCAGATCTGCACAGGTGCACAGGTTAGTGAAAATATATAGTGTGTCGGTCGTACGTGGTCATACTGAATACCCAGACAATATATATTCATATTTATATATATATATATATATATATATATATATATATATACACACAATATGTATAGTCAAATATGGTTTGTGCTCTCAACGTGGTGTTCACTTTTTTGTTCTTTATGCAACAACTGTTAATTAATGCGTTTATCTCAAAATGACCAATAGAATAAATAATTGCTCCTGTCCTTCGGAAACAGATGTGTGATACTACTGACTGAAGGCGTTCTGACCAGTGCAGGTGTTGTTTGGTTGCTGGCTCACCTTCTGTGGGTTGGGGATATAGATGGTGGGCATCTCAAAACCACACTTGTTCAGTCCCGGGCGCCGACACAACTCCTGAACTATCTGCATCATCACTCTCTGTGGGAGGAGAGAGAGATGGACAGGTGGATGAACAGAGAGGTGATGGAAGGAACAGACAGACAGACAGACAGACAGAAAGGCAGACAGCACTTTTGAACATTTTGTTTAAAGCTTTGTAAGCGTCCAACAATTTTTGCTGGAGAGGTCGATGCACACTGAATGCATTTCTCTGAATGCTGAATTTACATTATTTCCAGTGGTATTGATTTCCATTAGAGTACAAAGGCAAGAGCAACTCTTGATAACATTCCATAGTTAAATTTAATCTGACGCTCATATGCTTATCAAGAAATGAACAGCAGGCCTTGTGACTACAGAGGCAAGACGATAAAGTGAATTGGGGGTAAGATTGGGAAGAAGAGAGCCTCGCAGTAGGATGGAGTGAGACAAGGCAGTACAGTGACAGGGTCGGGGAGAGTTCGTTCTTTGGACCGCGCACCTGTCGGTCCGTCTCCTTGCCGGCCTCGTCCGCCTTGCTGAGGTAGAAGCGCAGCCTGTCGGCGCATGTATCGCTCAGCTTCTCCACAATGTTGAGCGTTCGCTTGCACAGCGCCTGTCCCATTGGATCAAAAAACACGAAGATCAAGTCCGCTTGTTGCCCTGGTTGTGAAAAAACGCACACACACACACAAACACACACACAAACACACACACACAGACTGAATAGCTCAGAACACTGCAGAAAACAAAACTATACATAAAAAACACAGACCTACTTATTGCAACTGACAATATTTTTTCATAAGCAGTACCAATTCACTGAATCTTCTAATAAAATTTCATTTGTATTGTGGAGCGTAATACTTACATACAAATAATATGTGAACACAAATAATATTATATATGCAGACAAATAATATTACGCATATTATTTGCTTACACATAATACACCTACTCATAATAAGTGCAAAACTATGTCATATTTACATAATGTAACAGATTTATTTTTTTTACAGTACAAAAAAGTCAAGGGTAAGGGTAAGGCTAGGGTAACAGTCAAGGGTTTCAGGCAAGGTCAAAGTTTTAGGCGTTGTCTTACCGAACGATGTGATGGCGTTGTTGACATCGAAAGGATAGATCATATCTCCGTCCACCAGCCCGGGGGTATCCACAAAGGTAACCAGACTAAACTTCTTCTGCTTGGAGGTGGAGATTTCAGCCGAGAGGTAGTCCGTGACACCTAAAATACAGAACTAGGTCCATACATAACGGGGTTTCCTCTATAGGGCTGCATAACACTGAATGAACAATCACTTGTTAAGCAGAAGGACTGATGGCATTTGCCACCGGCAAAGACCACAGTCAATGCAGTGACCATTAATTGCAACAGTTCTATACACACAATTAATTTTTCATCTTACATGATACACACAAACACACATAGAATCAGAATTGATCATTATGGAGGGAAAAAAAATGTTTGCCAAAGTGTTTTTAGCACAGCCCATCTGGTCGGAGCTGTCCAAAGATCCTCACGCAAAAAACCCAGTCGAGCGCTGTCCGTTGTCATGGTCACCCACAACAGCTCTTCAACTGGCAGCTTTAGGACGGACACACATAAAGCTAGCCAGTGAAGAACGACTGTGAAGCAACGCGCTGCAAACTTAGCCCTGACTTACAAAAAACAAAAAAACAAAAACAAAAACAATCCCCAGCAACCTATGCGCCTGTGGACAAGCAGTTACCTGAAAACACTAAGCAATGTGTTTCCACCGTCCCCCCCACCCCCTCAGAACCAGTCCCATCAGAAGGCAACAAGGCTCTTCTGTGTGGGGGAGGGAGTCTTGAGAGCAGCAGGAGTGGGTGGCCGGTGGCGGGGGTTGGGGTGGGGGATGTGGGTGGGTGACGACACTGAAACCCTTTCATCACGCGGAGACAGGTGTTCGAAGCCTCGGCACAAACCACTTCCTTGTGCCTTCGTGCTCTCAAACCTCATTGGCATTCGCGCCGCGCTGCTCTCCAGCGACCCATCTCCCCTTGCCGCTCCATCAATCTCTCTTTCCCGCACCCGTCATCTGCCTTGCCAGCCATCGCTAACGGCCACACAGCACGCACACCAATGCCACACCGACGCGCCAGCCTGCAAGCGGCACAGCGCACCAGAAATGCAACGCTGACGAGACGAAACGCCCGACCATTGCGACTTAGCTCTGGGCCGCTTCCAGTGAACTCTGGGCTTAGAAAGGCTCTGCTTTCCGCCAGGGTCAGTGCTGTCCCCCTTCTAGCCTATTCCAGTGCGCATTAAAAATAGCCTGCCAGATAGATTTAGCCAGACAGAACGGAAGGCCAGCCATGCTAAACCGTGCGCACGGGGTTCTGTGATCACCAGCGAGCCAGTAAAGCCATCTAAAAGGTGAAAAGGTAATTAAGAGCGATCCTCGTTCCTCCTGCTGGCACAGACTACGCCGGCTTGGGTGACTCGAGCCGAGAGCGGGGGTATATCCAGTGCCCCGCAGAAAAGGCCAAGGGCCATTGAATGAGCAGCATCTTCCAAGGCACATCGGGAGACGCAGAGCTAAGGTGGCTTAGCTCCAGAGATCCTGGGAACGACCCCTGGCCACACCCGAAAGTATGCGTCGGTCAACAAAAAAAAAGAAAGAAAGAAAAAAAAAGGGTGCCCGTGCACCAAAGCGCGAGGGCGTCTGCCCACCCACGCGCAACTGTCGCATCTCTGAGCCTCTTGCCAGGAGGAGTGTGCCCCATAATCCATCAGATAGTGGAGAATCGAGAAGACCCAAGACCAAAAATAACCACTGACGACGGCATCAAAGGAGCTTCATATAGCGGGTCATTTGAAACCAGGGATAGTGATGAGTCACCCCCAGACTGTACTTGGATGTGGAGAGAGAGGAGAGGGACAGGTAGGGTGGGGTGTACGTGTGTGGACAAGCGTCTATATGTGTGTGTGTGTGTGTGTGTGTGTGTGTGTGTGTGTGTGTGTGTGTATCAATATCTAAGACATCTCCTGTCCTGCCCTCAGTGTCCACACTACTGCAGCAGTGGCGAGGAGGTGTTTAAGACGGCAGCCTCTAATGGATGTGACATTTTTGCCGACGGAGCTCTCTCTCTCTCTCTCTCTCTCTCTCTCTCTCTCTCTCCCTCCCTCCCTCTCTCTCTCTCTCTCTCTCTCTCTCCCTCTCTCTCCCTCTCTCTCTCCTAACTGAGCTGCACTGCTGTCAACGGGAACATGACTCACTGCCTCACTGCGCCGAGCCGATCCATACACACGTCATGGCAACCTACACATCAGCCCGGCACACACATCACATCTCAACACAACACGCCACGCCACGCCTGAGTCTCTGGCCATGCAGTCAGACTCGGCCAATCTCGTACCCGCAAACGACACGTGGACACACCTTGCGGGCTGCGACCCAGGCACGGTTGGCAGCCCGCGGCCCCGACCTTTCCTCGGCTGAGGCGGGGGTGTCACCCTCACCCATCTGCTCGGGGTGCCTATGCGCTTGCGTCCTCGCATCACCATGGACACAGCGTAAACGAGGACAGGGAAGGAGAGCATGACACTGCACAGAGACATGAGCGCCAACGTAGACCACAGGCTATGACTCACAAGTGAACAAGTCGTGTCAAATACTTCAACATTAAATTATAGCACACAGGACTATGACGCGGACACAAAGCCTTCTTTAATACGCTAATATACAGCACATGTATATATATACTGACAAACCACCTAAGCACATATACTCTGTTTACTGAACTCAATTCTCAACAACTCAACAACTCAACTAAATTTCCCCTCTGAGTCGCATTCACCCGCAAAACACGAAAATCTGTCATCTGTTTATGTTCTTGTCTAAAAAGATTCATAGACCGAGATGCCACGTCATTTTGCTGCACGCAAAGTACACAGCAGCCAGCGGAACAAAGTAGCCAGCACCAAGCCATCTCGCAATCTACAAGTGCCTGAGTGACAGACAGAAAGCCTGTAAACGCCAAGGACTAGCCCTGAAATCATGTCCCCAGAAAACCACATGAATCCCTACCTTTAAACTCCAGCAGGGGTCGAAAATGGGGGTAGAGGTGTAGAGTTGCATTGCCCTGTAGGGAGGAAAGAGAAAAAGACGCATTAGAAACAAGCTCAAAGCTTCATAGAAAGAGCAGATAAAAGAGGTAGAGAGACAGAGACAGACAGAGAGAGAGAGAGAGAGAGAGAGAGAGAGAAAGAAAGAAAAAAAAGAATGATAAGGAGTATGAGTGAAACGGAGACAGAAACTGCCCACAGCCGGCAGACAAGCAGGCCTTGCTCTGTCGTTTCTTCCATCCCTCTCTTTCTCTCTCTCTCTCCTTCTTTTGCTCTGTTTATTCCTCTCCTGTAGTCTAAAGCTCTCTCTCTTTCTTTCTCTCTCTGCCAGGGGCTTTTCTGCGGCTCACAGTTCCGCCATGCGTCGGCTCTAAGCTCTTCCTGTATATAGCAGATAATCCGTCGACTCCAGGTCCTTTCCTCTAATTCATCTTCATCTTCTTTGCTAGACCTTCTAGACAGACAGACAGAGATTGTGACAGAGAGGGATGAAGAAAGAGGAAGAGAGAGAGAGAGAAGGAGAAAAAGAGAGAGAGAGAGAGAAAGAGTGAGAGGCAGGAGAAGGAGAGTTGCAGGGACGAAAGTCTTCGTGCATGAGCACAGCCCTCGTGCTTCTGAAAGAGAGACAGAGAGAGAGGAAAGAGCGAGAGGGAAAGAGAGAGAGAGAGAGAGCACCAGCAGTGGCAGCAGCCTGGTGGTGAAGCTCTGCTCACCCCCACACTCTGACTCTCAGTCTGCACCTCACACACCCTCAGACTCAGCAACGACGCTGATGCTCACTCGCACTCACACACACACACACACACACACACGTACGTACACCCCACATGCGCATGCACGCACGTATGCACACAGACACATACACTATCCACTTAAAGTACTACTAAGCCTACTGCATAGACTGTCAATCTCTCTCCTATTCTGCATTCTATCATAGTTCGAGGACATTTCATTTAGGCTATAACCCTGTACAATTATAACATTTCAGTGCGTTCTATACCACCAATGCCTGCATAGCCTCTGCAGTTCCCAATAATGAAGTATCCTCCAGGGACACTTCTGTATGGGGTGATTCTGCGGTACGCCTAAGATGTGCCCAGGGCAGGGCCATTCATGGTTTAACAGGCTGTTTGCCATCTCGATTGCTGCACTAGCAATACCTACCAACTGCACTTCATGCAATCACTGGGACAATGCAGGTCGGTCTTGTGAATATTTTATGGAGATGACTTGCACTTCCATCCAGCTGGTCACTTTTATAGTGTTGCAATTAGCATACATTTCACATATTGTGTGACAATGAGACCAGCATAAAACTAATGTCATTTGAGTTGAAACACAGACAACCAGATATGGTGGCATAACCTTTCTGCCCAGGGCTTACCGTTAAAGACTCTCTCTTTCGTCCACTTGTTATGAAGGTAAAGCCTTGAGTTTCTATAGCGACTCCCGTTTTTTGAATGTGTTCCTCTATATACCTGAAACAGGCAAAATGTAAAGGGTAAGGCATAGCCTTTTGTATGCTTTAGGTGTTCACTCTGTATAACACAGACAGACACACACACACACACACACACACACACACACACACACACACAGACATTTGCATTCAGACATACATTGTATCACTGGGGAAATCACAGTCTGATGAGTAATCACCCTGCATCGATTCTGAAGCTCCTCCAGGAGAAAAAAGTCAGACATGGCAGATACAGAGCCACGCAGCAATCTGCATGCGGCAGCTAGGAAACCGCCATGCACTCGTCTTTATAAACACGCTGTATCCAGCTCTACCACAACAGATTATGTTTAAAGATGTCTTGATAATCTGCTACGCGCAAAGACAATACTTGATTGCCCCCTCTGTGTATATTTACAGTGTACTAGAAACCCTGCGCTTCTGAACTAAATGAAATATCAGTCTGCCAGAAATGAGCAGCTCTATTATTAACAAAGCACTATATGGATTCATTATATGCAAGGGAATCGTGTGCCATTAACATGTAATTTCTTCTTCAAGTGCATGGGGTGTTTGCCTACAATCATGTTGTAGCTGATTCAAGAAGTAACTGCATTTTAAATATTAGTCCTTAAATACTTCACTTCAGAACAAAAGGCCCTCTGCAGTATTGAGTGAATAAATCCAGAGCCACTTCTATTACTAAAACTTTGTGGCAAGTCTAAAAAAGAGGCTTGCTTTGGCTGGCCTTGCTGCAGAGTTTGCCTAGCACCAGAAGATGTTCTCTAGCCAGAGGACAGCGGAGTAGGTTATTACCAGTTGATAAAGGAGCTCTTCCCAGCAGAGTGGTTCCCCATTATCATCACAATGATTTTTTTCCGTGGCGGCAGCAGCAAAAGACCCAGATCTGCCGCAATTTTCACCAGCCCTAAAGAAACACCATCACAGATTAAAATAGGCTCACATGAACAGTACATGCTCTGTCAAACCAGGAAGAACACTACCTATATTGTAATGCCAAACATATTTAGAAAAAAAAATGTCATACACATAATGGCAAACCACTGGCAAACACTATGCCAATGGCATAACTAGCATAGTTGTAACATTTTAAAAACATACACCACCAACAAATAACATGTGAGTCATGTTTTTGATTCCTTGAGATGATTCCTTAATAAGCAACATAATGGGTTCAATTCAGGATCCCTCATGTCTCTGTGAAAAATGTGTCTGTTAACTTGACCTGGTATGACAGAGGACCGGGCCAGTCAGAGCTCTACGCAAGATGACTTAGACGGTAAGAGTTTCCGTCTACCGCGGCACTATCTGATTAAGACACTATACTTAGAGAGCAGACAGTCAAGACTCTATTACAGCGGTGGTGGCATTAAAGGTGCTTAAGAGTATTGCCCTTCCACTCAGACCAAGGTGATCCAATGAACTACAAATAACTAATAAGCTAATCTGTCACAATGCCCTATTCTTTAAGCAAGTAGTAGCTTCCCTGTCAACATGTGTATAACATCTCTGTGGGAATATGATTTGTTAACTGGCTTTGAAAAACAATATCACACTATTACAAAGAACACACAAAAATGCATTACTGTACAAAAAGGAATGGTGCAGGCTAAATATAGGCTTACATATCAAAACACTAAAGCTGTACTGTGCTTTCACAAGTGAGTTCTAGGTAGGGTTGCAAAATTCCGGGAATTTTCAAAGTTGGAAACTTTCCATGGGAATCAACGGGAATTTACGGGAATTTATGGGAATTAACGGGAATTAACGGGAATTAATTGGAAAAAACTGGGAATTATCTCAACTAAAGGTCAGGGTCATAAAGACAATTGGTAGAAACTAATATTTTAGCAGTCTTGCTAAAAGTGAGACTATGAGATGTGATATGCATAAAGTTGAGTAGCCTGTAATTTGCTATTCTTCAATCACAGGGGCATAACACACTTCTTAATGCAGGGCTATTGAGGCCGCCCCTCCTATACACATTGTGCATCCTCCCATCACATCTCAATGATTTCTAGAATTATGGGCTGCTAAAGCATAAAGGTATGAGCCACATACAGTCACTGATACAGACACGTGAGGCTACACATTTAAATGTCATTTAAATGTTTTGATAGCCCTTTCCATTTGTTCAGTTTACAATCTACATATTTAACAGAAAAATGCTATATTTTTAATTTAATTGTATATTTTTTGCAAAAATGTCTTATGACAAAATATGTTGTTGGTATATGAGTCATATGGTCTATGTTTCTTAAAATCATCCAAAATTTCCAGTTAATTCCCATAAATTCACATAAATTCACATAATTTCCACAAATTTCCATTTCTGAATATTTCTAAAATTCCCAAGCTAAAGTTTCCATGGAAAGTTTCCAGAAAGTTTCCAGAAATGTACCGGAAATTTTCCACCCCTTTGCAACCCTAGTTCTAGGTAGCCTATATGGATGTAGGTGACAGAGAATAACGGCATATTATGGTCTTGAAGATGTATGCTGATCTCCAGAGTATCAGTATTAATCATGATACCAATGTAACTGAATCAAGAGCTGTATACTGTAGTTAAGCCCTCAACAGGACCTTTGGCATCTGGGCTAATTCAAATGAGACAATGAACTCATGATTACAGAAGGCACTGCCTCAGTAAGCCTAATGAGGACATTCCTTATGTATAATTCCCCAGGAAACACTGTGACACCTTCAAGGCCAAAGTTCTATTAATATTCTTTACGCCCAATAGGCTATAATATCTATATTCAGCTGGGTGCTCCTCAATTGCAGAAAGGGTGACACTTGTCAAGTGTAAATCTCGTTTGGTTGTAGGTTTAATCTATGGCTTTGTGTAATCCGAGTGTATTCAGACGTGTGGGTAAACAGCTGTGAACACTGTTGGTTAAACTGACATGAAACTTCTCTTGACAAACTAAGTGACATTGGGCATTGTTTGATGGAGGGGAGTTGTCATCTACACATAGGCCTAGTCTAGGAAACAAGTCGGCCTATCTAGATCTTGATTATAGTAGCCTGACACAGAACAGCACAATAGCCTACATTTAATATTTTTGTTGTAGACTTAGTTCTATCCTTTTATCAGAACCCGTGAATATCACAAGGCATAACGTTACTGACTGAAGAGCTTAAGCACACTGTGTTAAATAGACCTAGACTAACGTTAATGTTAACGATAGATCTACCTGCATAGGCTACGTTTTTACTTCTGGGCACACCTTAATCCTAATTAGTTACAATATTACCATATTGTTAGGCCTGGAATGTCTGGCTATCTTATAACCTCACTGTAACTGTAACGTTAACTTCGGTGTGAAGCTTACTACTTTGTTGCATAACAGACCACCAATAGCCTACTACAGCTCTGTAGACTGGCCCAATCATGTTAGAATAACAATAACATCATGTCTTTACCGTTGTCGTTGTCGATATATAAAGTGTGACATTGTTTCAAAATTCGTTCGGTTGGTGTTGTTACTGCTGATTCCAACGGGTTCGCGACCGAACGGGGCTTCCTACCGCCCGACATGTTGAGTGGTAAACGGAATCACTTTCTCTCTCATAATCGATAGGGGGAACTTAAAAAGTGTTGCACCACGTTAACAGAGGCATTTCATGCCTTCATATGGCCACCTGGTGGCCACCATCCGAAACGGCGTCTCTGCCACAGCTACTGTAGCGCATCTAATTTACCCTACCTTTCTTACCACTGGACTTGATCTATCGCTCACAACACCTGTCTCAAAATTGCTTAAAGAAGGCTGATAATAACAAATATAGTTTGCACTTATGCATTATGCATTTTTGTAGACACTGATTGCCATATTCACTATTTGGTACTTTTTATATATTAATAAAAAAATTGAATAGGAATATCCCAAAAAACCTAGGCAATAGCCTACTGAATGATCGACCTATTCGGCCTATTTTTGTGATATGTGTAATGGGCTCTAACTGATTGTCATGCTGCACACTTATATCGTAGCCAAGGCCTACTTAGTTGCTTGCCATCTTAAGGCAAACCTAGTTCATTTGGCACTGAGAACTGAAAGGAATGCAGAAGCAATTGGTTCACCTTCACCAGGTCTCGTAGCGTGACGGATTACAACAGAAGAGTTTGACATGTAGGACTTCTCAATTCAGGTTAGTTGTTAATGTGTGATAGATAGGCTAGATAGAGTTTGAACTTTTTTAGAACATAATGTATTGACATTTTTAGATCAGGGTAGTCGTTTTTAATCATAGGACTTTGGGGATGACCATGAGAAAAACGTTTTTCTCCATGTAATGTGCTATTTGCATGGTTTGGCCAGAATTAGAACAAGAGATCTGTTGTGTTGTCTTGTACATAAAAGAGGCACCACAAGACTTTTTTTTCCCATAAACCTCAGAGGATGAGGGGTAGTGCCCTCAGTATAATTAGCTGAGAATCAAGACAAACATCAAAATGAAAAAGACTAAAGAAAAGGGAGATAGCATTGAGACGGAGCCTTTGCTCAGGGATGTCAAAGAAAAACATGGGCAAATTGAGGTAGGCTAAATGTGATCATATTTACTGTATAAATATGTTTTGTGTTTATCTCCTTCTCAACGTCAAATGTAAGATGTTCATCTTGACATCACTATGTCGCTTTTCTAAAATCTTATATGGTTGTTCCAAAATAACACCTCCTGTAATCTCTCACTCTTACTCATCATCATGAGTGTGCTTTTGTTAGACATTGCACGGAGGCATTTTGATAAAGAAATATTTTTGTCATCATAATTGAGGTTAGTGTGATATACGTCAATGCCTACCATAACATTTGCTTGATAGTAGCCTATTACAAACTAGAGCATAATCCTTACTATTGCTGTAATTGCACAGAAGAATCTGTCAGTGTTGACTTCTGCTTGAACTCTATGTTGGCACTGATTCATTTTATTGGATTTAGTCTCCCAGCATAACACTGATTTTGGCTGTCTGTGCTTCTTGCATTGGAGGGGCATTTCAATGTGGGTATAACATATCTGTTGTCAATGCTCCTACTAAGGTATGTTTACATTAAAGTTTTGGCTATACTTTCCAATGAGACTTTTATTAGAGACAATTACCATTTTCTATATTAATTCCTGACCAGATTCCTTATAGCAAATTTCCTATATGTAAAATATATCCAGCTATGAGTTTAATGCACAAGTGATGGCCATACATGATAATGTAATTATTAATGCTTTATTATTTAACAATTAGATTTTGCCACATACATATACATACATATGTTTTTTTCTGTTATTCATGACAACTCCCTGATTCCTCAGTATGTGATGAACTTCATTAACCACACCTGGATGGAGCGATATGAATCTGAGATATCAGAGCAACTGCTCACTTTTCTATGGTCCATTATTGTGTCCATTTTTACCATCGGTGGACTTGTCGGTGCATATGTGGGTGGAACAATGTCCATCAAGTATGGAAGGTAATAGGTGACAGTAAAAGTGTTTATTGCATTTTAAGATAATCCTAAAAAGGAGTTAAACAGACTACTGGGAATGCAACACTGTCATATCGTGAACAGTATTCTGACAGTACAAGTCAGATATTTTCATCCAATATTAGATTGTGTTAGATTCAAGTGACTCCCTTATCAGTATGGAAATTTTTAGATTTATTTTTGACTAAACATGTGAATTGGTCTCTACAAAATTTGATCCAATGGGATTACCCTGATGCTGACAGTCACTTGGTTCTGTTGTTTTATTACAGGAAGGGGACATTGATGATGAACAACATATTTGCTTTGCTTGCAGCTTTTTTCATGGGAATAAGCCATCCCACACGCGTGTATGAGCTGCTTATTGTTGGACGTTTTCTAACAGGCATAAATGCAGGTCATTATTCAATTATTGATATTGTTGAAAGAAAACAAATCTGCAGGAATTGGATTCTTATATTGGTTGAAATAGTATATATCCTACATGAGAAGTCTCTCTCCTGGATCAACAGGCATTGGTACATGTGTGCAGTCTCTCTACCTCGGTGAGATTGCCCCTCGGGCCCTGCGTGGAGCTATGGCCATGGGAACATCCATATTCATCACCGGGGGCATTTTTGCCGGTCAGTTAGTTGGACTGCAGTAAGTGAGAACTAAGGGTTTCCTTGACCTTTAGAATTTGGTAAAAGGAAGTTTCACGCAACTGATTCATTTTACAGTTTTACTCATGCACCGACAACACTGATTAATCCTCAAAAACACACTGACCTTTGTGCACACCCGCATGTGAAATAGCTCACTTACATGCATGACCAGTTCTGCTTCTGTTTTTAATCTTCTCCACTAACATCACCTGACTCTGTGGCAGGGAGCTGCTGGGTGGAGAGGGATACTGGGCCGTCTTGTTATCCAGCACCTGGGTACCAGCAGCAATGCAGCTCGTGCTTCTGCCCTGGTTCCCAGAAAGTCCCCGTTATCTGCTGATCGACAAAGGGGACGAGCGTGCATGTGATGAGGGTGAGGAAAGCCATTTATATATGGTTTCTTCTGTGTGACCGGTGACCGCACGTGCAGTCCCATGTGATTATTGGAATTTCTCAGTAAGCGATTTCACACTTACATGTAATAACAATAAAAACATTTTCATCCCTGGAACTAAAGTCTGAATGTGTATAAGTAGTGATGCTGGTTAGCAGTGAATTTAATTTAATTTCTGTTATGTTCAGTGAATAAGTGAACAGTGGGATGTCTGGCGTCTTGTGTCTATCATCTCAACAGCACTGAAACAGCTTCATGGTGCAGACAAATATCATGGAGAGAAGGCGGACATTGAGAAGGAGAGACTCGATGCTCTTGGAGTCAACCCGAAGAAGCCCTGGGAACTCTTTCTGGATCAGAGTCTCCGTTGGCAGCTCCTCACTGTCATTGTCCTAAATATTTTCCAGCAGCTTAATGGCATCAATGCGGTATGACTCAAATTGATCAAGAACAACATCATCAAGATATAGTCTTAATAGCAATGAATCTAATTTTATGACAAACACAATGTCACATAACAATTCATACGTTAGTCTTTAAATTAGATTGAATTTGTTGTTGTTTTTGATAGCATTAAATGATCAATGTTTTCATATTTACAAAAATGTTATTTTATCTTAGTCACTAAACAACACCATAGGTGAATGAGCTAATTTATTATAATTTTATATTGCAGATATATTTCTATGCAGATTATGTGTTTGCCCAATCAGGGATTCCAGAAAGTAAGATACCTTATGTGACGCTTGGCGCTGGCTTGAGTGAGCTTTTCACAGCTCTTACTTGTGTAAGTCTACTTACCTTTACGTTTCACTGTGTATATAGTGAATGAGTGAATTATGAATATAGTGCTTTGAGAGTGGGAGACTGTTAAAGGATAAGTGTATCAAGGGGTAGTAAAAAAGAGGAAATTGCAAATGTAAAAACTGTGTAACCGCTCAGCCTAAATTAGAAGAAATTTGCCTGCGTGAACGTCTGCCTGGGAATGGGGCAAAGATGCATGAAGGCTGGCAGTCTGGAGGCAGCAGTAGCTGGTCAGCTGGCGTATCATGTGAGCTGCTATGTCTTCCAGGGTCTGCTGATTGAGTCTCTGGGCAGGAGGGTGCTCATCATTGGGGGATATTCGCTGATGGCCCTCTGGTGCATCTGTTTCACGCTCGCACTGACTTTCCAGGTGAATCCAAATACGAGAGAGTTTTGGTCTGCGTGTATAGTATACTGTACATTTGGTGTATTAGTGAAACCCACGTCATGATCTTAGGTATCAGTGAGGAATTTAACAACATCGTGGACCTGAGTGTATACAGTGCAGTATGCAAGTGTGTGTGTGTGTGTGCGTGCACGTGCGTGTGTGTGTGTGTGTGAGAGAGAGAGAGAGATAGAGAGTCTGCATGTGGTAAACCATTAATGAGATCTCAAATGCTGGATAATTCTTTTCTTCTCTCAGGAGGCCAGCCCATGGGTGCCATATCTCAGTATGATCTGTGTCTTCGCTTTCATCCTCAGCTTTGGCTTGGGACCAGGTCTGGTCTTGCACTAAAGTTCTTTGTGTCCATTTTTCACTTCAATCAATATCTGTCTCAATATCTCGCTATTGTGGCCTATTTACCAAAGAAATTTGATCTTACAATAGAACAGATTTTTGCATTGCTGAATTAAGATGTTGTGCATGTACAGAGTGCATGGATGTGCCCTTCTTCATATATCCTCTTCATATCATCTTGAACTTTTCTAGCTCTGAAGTTCTGGGGTTGTGAATACCAGTGACCATTTCAGTCGTCCGTCTAAATATATGGTGTTAATTATTTTTGATAAGTAAAAGTGAAAGATAATCTATTTTAATATCAGAGAATAAGATACAATGCCATTCATTTTATTTGTCCATTCAAGAAGATTTCACAATCGCTATTGTTTTCTTAAGTGATATTTCATGTCATAGATCAACACCTGCTCAAGAGCATGTACCTTTGAACAGTAAATGATGTTCATAATACAACTTCATCAATTCTATAGTTTCTAAAAATATTAAGGCTTTAAATGTTTTAAATTTGAGCTAAAGAATCTATTTAAATCATAGAATTATATTAGTGAATGAGCCCCATCATGGTTAGATGGTGGATGGTGGAGCTCATTTGATGAAATCAAATGTGAATATTGATGTACTGTGTATCTGTTTCAGGTGGTGTCACCAACATTTTAACCACTGAGTTGTTCACCCAAACAACACGTCCTGCTGCCTATATGATCGGACTGTCTGTCAACTGGCTCAGCTTCTTCATCATAGGAATTGCTTTCCCATTCATTGTGGTAGGTGCATATGAAGGGTGTGCTTCTTGCCATGTCTAACCTGAACTGACAGACAGTGTGGTAGATACAATAGCAGACCTGGGTCAGGTTTCTCTAAGGCGTCTTAAGCCTAAGTAGATTGTAAAGTCCTTCTTAAGAACATCTTAGTGTTCTCTGACCATTTCCTGAAACCATTGTTGTTTAAGAGCATCACAGCTTTAAGGCCATGTTTGGGAAACAGGGGAAAGCCAAATGAACATTCCTAAAAGGATTCCTGGCTAGTAAGGCACGTTGGCCTTATAAGACCGATTTGTATCAGGTTTAATTAATGACCTGAATTGCTTTCACACAAAAATCCTTCATTTGCCGATTGAGTAAGACATCACCTAGTTGATATTGATGGTGTGTAGATGATGTCACTTTTTACAACAACAGTTTATGATTTAAATTATTTTATTAACTTTTAATAGAACCCAAAATATTTAGGTTGTTTTTAAATTCAGTTTATGCAGCTAACACCAATGTCAGTCTGATATCGCAGGGAACCCTTTTGGGATCATTTATAGGTGTCTGTAAATATGCAGACCTAGGCTACAGGAGCAATTAGTAGAACCTAATGCAAGGATTGATTTCTCTCAAGGATGTCAGGATGCAACGTATAACGCACATACATATTGTTATATAGTAGCAATAAAACACGTTCTAGATCTATGGTTCTATACCCCTAACAGGTAGCCTACTGAGAAATACACAAATTGTCATAGCAACATATATTCTGTTCTTACTGTATATTCCATTCTTATCTATTTCTTTTCAGAATGGGCTCAAGCAGTACTGCTTCCTTGTGTTTTTGGTCATCTGTGCTATAGTGGCCGTCTACATATACTTTATAGTTCCAGAGACCAAGAACAAAACTTTCCTTGAGATCCACGATGCTTTCCAGTACAAGGGTATAAGAAAAGGGAAGGGTGCAGACTGGCCTGGAACATCACTGCTGTCAACCTCTCTGTAAGGATGAACCTAGAGTCAAATCTGATAGGGAATCTGAATTCATTTGTAAGTCTGGCTGGACCCCAACACATTGGCATCAATTTCTGAAATGGCAAAAACCCTGGGAGCAATCTGAACTGCTTTCCTGGCATGCAGTGGGGATTTATGTGATAACAGACAGAGCAGGGCATTTTAACACTTCCAGAGCCAATGATGGTAATAAAACTGAAATATTTGGATGTGTTTCTGAATAGATTAAACAACTAGCCTGGTGGACCTGACTCTCTCTCACTTTACTTTGTGCAAAGACTCCAGTGTGATTCCATCCAGTGTGATTCCTTCAAATTGTCTTGTTCTTTTCTTACCAACTGTAGCCTACTCTATGACCTCAAAAAGGGCTGTGGATTAATTTACACCAGATTTCTCATTTGACTTTGCATTGGATGGGCACATCGTACAGTACATTGAACTTTAAAACGTTCTGTTCTGCCTTTAATTTCCCTTCACTAACTTGACACTAACACATCAAGCCAACACATCAAGAAGCCACTGGAGAGTAGGCTACTGACTAATGCTGTAGGAAAATGCAGCGATGAGCAGAGTTACTAGTCTGCTCTAGTCTGGCAGGTGTGCACAAGAAAGTAAAAGATTACAGTTTTTCTCAATTGGTTTGGCTCATTTCTTGAAACCGAGATGACATTCTTAAAACTATAAGGTCATTTGGCCAAACAGACTTACAGTTCTGCACAACATTATAGCTCACCAGCAAAATCAAATATCTTTCCCAAACTCTTCATACATGCTTCAAAAGCAGATTCCTTTCCCATATAAAAGGTCAGTACAGTAAAAATAGCACAGATCCTTCTCAATTGCCTTGGCACATGTGCATTCATTTAGTGCTTTTGTCAAAATAACCTGGATGGTTTAGCACAACACCATGGATCCCCTGCAAAAGCTCACATCTCTCCCAAAACACTTTATCCATGTGTCAAAACTAAATATCTTTCTCATGTAAGTAGTCAGTGCCCCCAAAAAGGCATTGTGTAAGCACTGCAAGTCAAAATGCTTAGATGTTTTGTCACTATCACAGAGGTAGTAGGCTACAAAACTGCAACTGGAGAAACATAAAGTTACTTCCATAGATTATAGCAGTATTCTGTACTTGCATAAATATAAACAAAAACAAGAATAATTATGATGAGCAGTTGAAATTCACATTGTCCCACACGATTACATACATGTATGAGTGCTAGGACAGGCCCTTTGAGACCTCTCTAATTTTCCTGGACGAGATCAGTATAAAGACTGTGCAAAATGACAATCTTTGGTATTTGAGTGTTGTAGGGGCCTAAACTGGGGGTGTGTATGGCTACATCATTCTCATATATGACAACACATATTGTTAGAGTATATTGCAAAAGGTTTTGATGATGGAGAAGACGATAGAGACAGGCAGAAGGCTGCACTCAGCACTTATACCTCTGCTATTGTGAAGCGATGGTTTACAACATGGTCTATAATTATAGCCTGAATTTTGTACGGGACAGTATGGTGTCCTTGTGGTCCTCTGCCTCTTCACCCTATTCCACCACCTTGCATCCTTAAATCTCTCTATTTCTTCATCTTCCTCGAGCAGGAAGTTGCCCTTGTTCATTTACTTGGTGAGGTTCTTCTTTTTTCAAACTGCATATGGTCCTGGCCCTGGCCATCTCTCTATATACATGTTTGGCAACATTCACAATCATACGTAAACAGCTATTGTCAGGTAACTAAACAAAATTTTGGTCACCTGAGATCTGAAAACCTTTGCTAAAAGGACAAATCACCTTATAGTCAATTACTGTCATTCATTTTTCAAAAGCTACAAGAAATTTATATATAAGGTTCATGGCATTATATTCTTGACTAATTTTGACAATTGAACAGACTATTGTGCATATGATGACTTACACAATGAAATCCTGCTGATATGTTTTGGAGAGAGCAACCATTACACTGAAAAATCAACTAATCAGTTTAGATCAGCAAGATCTATTTATTTGGAAAATGTGCTAAATGTTGGCTCATTGTGCTAACTGTAGGCTACTTGTACAGAACCATTTGCAAACATGCATTGAGTCAATTGAGAAATGTACTAAGGCATTTGCAATTTGATGAAACCAATGAGAAATGACATTCTGTTGTGAACAATTGCAAGGTGGTTTGGAGATTTGTCCATGTTATTTGGAGAATGTCATCTCGGTTTCAAGAAATGAGCCAAACCAATCGAGAAAAACTGTAAGACACCAAATCCCACGGCTCCCCCTGGAAATGGGAAGTGAACTTACACAACTTACACTCAAGTTTGGAAACTTGTTCTGGAAACTTGTCTGGAAAGTTTTGGTTTGTGCAATTATTGTTCAGTTGTTTTAAAATAATAAAACAGCAAATGAAACAATATATCAGTAGTCTTTTATGTGATCAGAAATATATCAATTATGAATTATGATTTAAAAGTTAACAATCACTTCAAAGAAAACCAAAACCTTCCACAGACTAAATGGCTCAATGACTTATACAGCGATTCGTCCCTTGATATGAAAACTCATAAGTTCAATTTTAAACCAACTGATTTACATTAACTTTTTAAGCAAAGAACAGGAATACTCTAGGGCTGTTAAAACATTGCACTTACATTTTTTGGTCTTTCTGGTCATTTTTTGGTTTTTCTGCATGTTTAACTAAAATATTTGACCTTACAATAGATAAAACATGGTGTTTAAATTGTTTTGATAATGACAGTACACTTCTTTTATTTTTTTAATGTCGCCCCACAAAAAATTCTGAAGTGTGTAGGTATAGGGCCTTTGACCTTTAGCAAGCATTACCCCAATTCTTTTTCATCTTGAGCCATAATTACTCACTTACTCTGGGTTCATTGTCTTATTGAAATTCCTAAGCGGTGATCAGTGTCAGTTATCTGATTATTTTAACCTCATACTTAGTTTTAAATTTCCATATTTTTATATTTTATCATATAGGCTGTATAATATATATGATATATACCTTATTATAAGTTATGGTTCATGTAGGTCATGTAAGGCTTAATTAAAGGGCATGAGTTTGCACATTATGCCAACCTCTCTCATTTACCCAAGGTCGAAATCAGACTCAGGCACAAACTGTACTAGTCCATAGTTTTCCTGTTGAACTAAATCTGCACTTTAAAACATCAGCTCCACAAGGCGCTCTGAGATGAGACAAATGCAGAGAGCCTAATGAGCCTTTAATCAGAACAAAATGTTATAGCCAGGACTGAAGCTGATCACCCCCAACTAATAAAGTAGGCCACTTGGTATAACACTGATTTGTACTAAACTCTTATTCTTATTCCACCAAAGCCACTGGGTGCAATCACCATTGTGTGATTGTGTGTGGCTGCTCATTCAGGCTTCTCACTTGTCTCCAGGATCTTTCGGTCTAACCTAATATTGCATGATTAAGACTGTTTTTTTACCCCTGAACCTCTGTGTAGTTTTTTTTAACTAAAAAACACCTAAAAACTTCTGTGCTTACTGGCGGGTTGCGATTTGGGCAGCATCTAACTTACATGAAGATCCAGACAGACAAGTAGCTTAAGTTAGACACTGTCTACTCTGCCTGAATGTCCCTATAGCTTGATAGGTTTAGATATGAGTAATTACATAATGACATGATAAAGAATGATGAGTGACTGCAATTTATCTTCCACATTCATATTTGCCTTTAAGTTTCATTAACTTCAATATCTTGCCAGTGTTCTTGGTTGTGCCAAAGACAGGAGTAGGCCTGTTGTCTTGGCAACTGCATATTTTAGAAAGCAGAAACAACACAAAATAACAACAATGAGTGCATGCATATGCAAATGTAGAGGTCATACAAAATTGTCAACTGCAGACATACAGGTGTCTGTGTTTTTATGAGAGTGTTGTGCATTTTTATTTTTTTTTTAAATGAATATAGCTCTATGAATATAGGAACTGTAGACTTACTCCAAATAAATGCAGTGATGCTAAAGAGAGGTGGTGTGGAGCTCAAGTCAGACCCTCAGGGAAATGAGTTCCAGCGAGTTCCAGATAACAAAAGGCTGTAACACATTGTCATCATGAATGGTAACCGATCCAGAGAATCTTTAAGTTCATGACCCCTGAACTTGACCCTGTTAATGCTGAAGGCTTGCACTAACAGTTTGAATTGTCCATAGGGCATCAGAGGCATCCTCAAACAGAAACATGCAATTTCTGTTTATGTTCTGATGATGTTTTGGGTAAATTCCAAGAACTCCTAACTCCTAGTTTTCTTTTTATGTTTTTGACTTGAGGAATATGTAAGTATTTTATCAGCACCTCACACTAAGCTTTTAAGGGAAGGTATAAGCTCTCTAAGAAGAAAGCCCTATATGTCCTTACATTTTCTGTTGATCTGTTAATAATGTCTTGTATAAATATAGGCTTTATCTGCTAATATCACAGTAATATCTCAATCACATTCTTCCATGCAAAAAAGGAGCATTACTGAGCAGTGCCTTTCCCTTCCTCATACGCATTATGTATGTATTATGTATGCATAATGAACTATGCATATTGGAATGTTATCAATTATAATAATAGCTAATTAGTTTGGATTACCAATGGTTGGACATTTTATCTGTGCCACAAATGTAGGTAAGCAATCTGACCTATTGAGATACAACATTGAATCAAAATGCTGGTATTGTTTTTGTGGAAGCATATAGGGATAGGTTTCTGGCACACTGCAGGCACCTTCAAGGTCCAGATGGTTGAACTGCAGTAAGTAGGTGTTAAACCAAGATGAACAGGACAACGGCTTATTAATGTCTTCTGAAGTAAATGTTGCATCGCAGGAGGAGACTTGTCGGCTCTCTTTACCTGTTGGGTGTTTCCAAGGCCATAAATAGCCCCCATTCATTTTAATAGTGACCGCTGTTTCTCTCATGGGATTGCTTTATTTTACAGGGGTTGTTAAATGGCTTTGTATAAATCTGTTTGGTAGATTTACTGTCCTACTACACAGACTCATAGCATTCTACAGTAGTACAAACCTATACATTGTAAAACATCTGACTCTCCCATTGACATCTGCTTTCTGCATATGCAGTGAGTTACTAGGGAGAGAGGAGTACGGGATGGTGTGTGTGTGTGTGTGTGGGGGGGTGGGGGGTGGTCTCTTTGCCTGTTTATAGACAGAGGGGACAAAAATGCTGGCAAGAAGGCTAGAGATGCTTTAATCCCTGTAGTATGGTGTCAAGGGAGTTTTTCTTCTTGTAAACATGAAGGGTTGAATTCATTTTACAGTGAACCAGATCTGTCTGTTTTGAATGACTCTTCCGTGCGTCTACTGTAGTTACTGCATGTGGAGAGCCATGTGATGTGTACTTTTGAGAACGGCTGTTGTGGTACAAGCAGCATTGATTATGCAATGCATTACTCTACCGAGGAGAGTAAATTATATTCCCCTGTCCTTCTAGAAATCTATAGAATTATTGTTATTGTCAAAGAGTGAGCATTACAAGGTCTTCAGTGGATTGGGCTGATAAGAGGCATGGCATTTTTTGAGCTTACTGAAAGATGGCAATTAGATTTATAAACTAGTTTGTAATTATTCATCAAAAGAGGTTTGTTGCCTATTTTAAAATGGCCCTCAGGTAAGTGCTTCTGTTTATAAGGCCAGAGCTGGAATTCTTAGAAGGAACTTCTATCCCCAAGCCATACAGGTCATAAGTACATAATTTACCTTAAAAAAAAAAATTTCAGTTCATTTTTCTTGTACACTGGGAGAAATAGTTGACTCCAATAGCAGTATGATTTCTCAACTCTTTGTCCCTGTGTCTTTATGCACGTGGCAAGTAAATATCTTGAATCTTGAACACTCACTGATAAAGACAAGAAAACTGATCCTGCATATTTTCCTATGACCTGATCAGTTGGTGTAAGATGCCAATTTGCATATTTGGTCTATATTGTATACCAAAAGGGATCATTCTTATTCTTATTAAGAACACTCTGAAACGTTAAATATCAGAGACAAGGTTTGACTCCAGATAATCCCTTCAAGCAATGCACAAATAGATAATTTGACAGAGATGAACAACTACTGCAGCTTTGTTCTCAGTGCCATCATTAGCGCTTTAATCTCTGAGTTGTCTGCATGATTAGGCTGTCTGTCAATAGATAGCTTCTTTGTCCCTTTCATTGCTTTTTTCTAGTCCCTATGTGGTATGTGTAAGCAACGTGACGCTTTGTGATTCATTGTTCATGGTAATCTTGCTGAACACTATCACAAACAAGAACAAAGTATTATTACAGATTCATGATGAGTTTCAGTCCAAGAATAAGAAGGTCAAAGGTCCAGACAGCTCTGAGAAGTTCGGTGAAAACTGACTTGATGTGACTGAAATGAGTGTTATGCAGGCTCATATGTACAAGACTATTAAACACTTTATTACACCAAACAGGTCAGGTTACATTTTGTGGTGGTCAACATAGAAATACATTTTATACCTCCACACATTGTAAGTATCTCTCAGACTTGGTCCATTAAGTTGTCAAATATCACACACCTACAATTTCACTAATCCCATTCTTATGCCTAAACTAGGTCATGAGACTAACATACTGTATGATTGTCATTAGAGTGAGCATGCCAAGGTCTTCCATGCATCAAATGTTCATTTGAGGCATTTACAAAATGCCAAAAACTTTCAGTTAATTGAGAATCTGATTGATAATGACTGCCATTGCAGTTTTCAAAGGTTTGTGAAAGAGGAAGAGGAAGAAATACATACCGGTAATCCAGTCTGTTAACGGTGCTTAATCAATGGGTGTTTTGCGGCCTGTATTGGGATAGGAAAATACTGTCAGAGTCTGGGCATATACTGACGTGATAAATCATGTCAGTAAACCCAACATAACTTTTCCTTATACAAGTATGCCTATGAGTAAAAGGGCTAAAACCTTTGCCCCTGTTTTATGTGGTGGCTTGTTTTAAACCTCTGTGCTGAATGTATTCACATCAGTGTTTCATAAATATCAATAAACGTTGTATAATTTGGTCAATAATTTTGTACTGTATTTTTAAAATAATCATCCCAATAAAATCTGTTGACCATGTTTTTAGGATATGATTAGAAATCTCCAAGCGTTCACAAAATGAGGAATTTATTCGGTTGGAAAGAGCAATCATACCAGACTGGTACTTTTTTTTTTTCAGTTTGTGCAACGTACCCTGCATCCTTTACTGTTGAGATCATAGCACCCCACTGTGGTAGCAAGTTATTATGACTGATAAAAATGTAACAGTGATTCATTGTACTACCGGAAGCAAGAAATCAAAACAAGCAACAGAAATCTAAATGTAAAAAGACAAAGCAGCAAAATAGACATTCTGTTCAAGGCTGCAGTTTTTTGGTGACCTTATTTGTGACATTGTATACAGACATCTAGGCTGAAACATTGTTTTCCAATTGCTGAAGCACTGCCCTTTATTTTGCTGTCAGATTGATATGGCCAGCTGCCGAACAAACCGAAGAATTCTTTGAACCTTATCAGTTTACTCTTATTTATGACTGAAATGTAAAGAAAGTGTGTAAATTATGTGATGTAAATGGGATAAGCCTAGTCTGCTAAAAAAATACCATGGTGTTCTTGCATGATTGTAAGTAAGATTATGCAGGGCAGGTTCTGCAGTAGAAGTAGGACCACCAGGCAGGCCAGGCACATATTTGAACAACATACTAAACCAGCCTATTGTATGTAATATACAAAGTGTCAGGAGTATGTGTAACTGTATCTCCACATTGAACCAGTTGCTGGCAGTAGTGAGCAAGGTCTGATGTCAAACCTGGTGAAATGATTCACAGGACTGAATCAGTGTGCCAAATTTCATCACTTCTAAACATATGGTTCAATAGGTTGCCATTCACTGTAAGTTACACTTCACTGATCATATGTGTCTTTTGTGTGTATGCATAGAGAGAGAGAGAGAGAGAGAGAGAGAGAGAGAGAGAAAGAGAGAGAGAGAAAGGAAGAGTTGTACAGTATGACACATGAGAGGTCTGTGGCGGCAGCAATAGTCTATGGCAGCATAACTGGGCTGATCAGTGGCTGCCATGCCCCACAGCCAGAGGCAACAGCAGCGGCAGTCATTCCCAACAAGACCCAAGAGTAATAATTTACTGTGCACCATCCGTAACCATAAAAATATGGGGGGGGGGGGGGGATTCTATAAGAGAGGTACAAAGTTGCAAAACGATCCCCCTCCTATCATCATATTCTCGGATTACGAGGAGATCAGTGTTCAGTAATCTTATGGGTTCTAGCAGGGGAGCAAGGACTCAGTAAATCAGTAAGTAATGTAGGTTGGAGCAATGCCATTGCAGGTTTTATAGGTCAAAAGTATTTTAAAACCCATTAACTTCTAATTAGGAGCCAGTATAAGGAAGAAAGGAGAATTTAGACATTATTTGTCCCATTTTTTTAATGCCCCGCATGCATCAGGTTTAGTTATTAGCGTACAGTCATTAGACTTGATAGTCATGTTTATAACATCCGGAGACCATGTAGCCTGATTTTAAGTACAGTTCCAGGTTGATAAAAAGATGGTTGATCATCCCAGTTGACATGGTTTGCACTGAATCAGACCATGATTAGTGCCAGCGTGGTAGAGCAGAAAGCCACTGACGCAGGGTAAAAATCTCAACAGTGCAAAGCACCAAAAACAACTCAAGAATATTGCACCTTATCTCTGGGAACAGCAAGAATAGAATAAACTTAAACATCATGTCACGGGTAAGACAGTTGATCATCATCATCATCTTTATTTGTAGACTCAAGGTCCATAGACAAACATCTTATATAAAAAAGAAAAACTAGACAGTACAACACAACACTTATAGAAGACAGTCATACCAATGCTTCCATAGAAGAGACTGGTAGCGCAGAGCACTGACTGTCGGATTTGACAATGTTATTATCAGGCTGTTGGGTGAGCCATCCACACGACACATAAACTTATACATTAGATTTCTCATTAGTGCTTGAAATGACCACATGTGTGCATTGCAAAACATCTCACTAGCACTGCTGGACCTGGGTTTCTTTAGCAGGATCTATTTAGGATGGATTTATTAAATTTACACCATAGAGGCGCTGTATACAGAGGTGTGCAGTATGCTTTGAACAGTGTGATTTTAACTGTGTCTGAGCACCTATGGAACCTCCTCACCAGGCTGTTGGCTTGGGTGTACAACACGCGGACCTGCTGGGGCACCTCTTTGGGTTAGTTTGTCAAAATAACACAGAATGGAGTACTCTATCAAATGCCTTAGAGGCATCAATGAACCCCATAAACACTGTAGAGTTTTTCTTTATATGCATGTGCTGCCTCCTTCAGGCCATATATACAGAGATCTGTTCCCAACCTAGCTTTAAAGCCAAACTGATTATCAGTTATGTCTATGTACTGACTGAGACAAACAAGCAGGATTTTCTCTAGCACCTTTGAGACAACACTAGCTAAGGCTATTGGCCGGTAGTTGTCCATACTGCCAACCTTGCCAGTTTTGTCCTTAATCACAGGCACCAGAGTAACAGCTAGTAAGGAGTCAGGCCACAACCCATGGGTCATAAACCCTGTGAGACAGAGAGCTAACAATACAGCTACTTTCTGACTGGCATACTTAAGATGCTCAGCTGTGATGTGATCAGAACCTGTAGCCTTGTTATCAGGCAGCTGGGATATAGCCTGCTGGAATGTTGAGTTGAGTCAGGCCAAGTTGAAAAATCAAAACCTTTTGTCTTTGATACTATAACATTAAATCAGAAGTTGACACTGGATAATTACTTTTTTCTCTTGTATGTATATATGTATGTAATCGTTCAGGAAGGTCTTAACAATGTTCAACATTGATGAATATTAACCCACCAGTACATATGAATCCCACATACATACACTAGTGAACTGGTTACTAGTCCCATTGAGCTTTCTATTTCCCATGTAGAAAAGACTCCCCCTTTCAACCCCAGGGTAAAATAGATATTGGCATGAGGCTACAACATTGCTGCTCTATTTTTTTCAACAAAAACTCTGTTATCTCGTGGGTCTCTCATCCCCCTACTTATATTGTAAGTGCATGTTGCATGTATGTCATATGTTACAGCAAGTCTCAAATATAATGCTCATCAGGGATGAGTCAGGTTGACAAAAATAATTGATGATATAATGACTACAGTGGATGTTTTGTTAGTAGACCTGTGTAAACCTATATTGTAGTGTTCAATGTCAAACTAACGTCAGCAACTTAACTTCGTCATAGAAAGGGTAATCTTCAATCATTATTTAACATACTTCAAGAGCTAGCTATTTAACTGCTCCTACTCCTAGTCTCTCTGTTTTAATCTCTTGCAAAGCTTAAGATTGTTCCCTTATCTACCGTCATTGTGTTTTGTGCTATAATACTACACTGCAAAACTGGACCTCAAATGGAGTCCTCAACTGGACCATATATATTTTTTATTTTAACCTGCTATTCATGGACATGCCAATGGTTGCATGTTTTCTGCAGTCTGTCAGGTCAGTTGTAATCCCTCCTTTATGAAAGAAATACATGCTGTTTTTTGCATTACTGCAGTGTCCAAAATATTTCATTGAGCAGTATAATACAGGGGCAGTTTTCTTGTATTGTTTTGTTTTTCATGTTCAGAATATTACATTCACTGCAGTAATACTGTATTAAACAGCAGTAAGTAATACTTTTCACTTTTTAATATAATTTAATATTTTAATACTTTTTTGTAAGGGAAGAATTTAACTTTGTAGGTAATTTGAGTATACATGGAATAACAGATATCTGTGACTTTGTCACACTACAGTAAATGCTGCATGGTGGAACTTTGCCAGGCCCCTGGAAGTCTGATTAAAACTTCATGTGGCTTTGGATTAGTTCATTCATTAACATTACGTGGCTGCTCTATGATCTGGCACAGCGCCAACCGACACATTTTGCTACTTTAATTAAAATCTGAAAGATTTCAGTTTTTTCACACCTTTGCAGTTACACTTCTTCCCAGTGAAGGTACAAATTCCATCCTTTAAAGTTTTCAGAACTAGAAGAATTTAGAGAACGTGGCACTTTGATGAAAATGCAGTTGTCTGTCTAAACTAATTCATGTTAGAATTCCTCCGTAACTTAAGTTTTCTGGTTTCTGGCATACTAAGTAAATATTCAACTTTTCACCTCGTGGCCGGAAAATTAACCAGGAAACGGGTTGCGTTAAACAACATGACTAATGACTGTTGCAATGAGTATAGGCCAAGGGAAGAATCGTTTTTATTTGGGTTTTAGGTGTCCTTCATTTTAAACGTTTTTGGAAACCACCTTTCTACTCCGATAGGGGTTTATTCTGGCAAAAAGAGGCTTAAGGGCTCTGCATGTCACTTGACTTGAGAACAATTGGGTCTTTGTGATCAAAGCAAGTTAATAATGAACGATAAAACAGCATATCACTGGAATAGGATGTAGCCGACTCAACAATAAATAAATAAAAACTTTTCTCCTAAGCACATGGCATTTGAATTTAAAGATCCAGATGGGCTCAAATGATAAAGGCTACATGCCTGGGAGGGGGGAAGAGAGAGAGAGAGAGAGAGAGAGAGAGAGAGAGAGAGAGAGAGAGAGAGAGAGATATTTCTGACCAGTACTGTATGTGGTGTGAGCTGTCTTCTAAGATTAGTTAGCTACCTAAATTAACTGTAATGACTACACGCCTACCACCGAAAGCAGGCTCTCTCTACTTGCCGACAGGTGGAAGTCAAATGAGGTTTGAATTCATGCAAGAGACCTTTAGTGATACAAACTTGTGTGCATATTTTAATGACAAAAGCTTGAAATGAGTACCAGTGAAGACTCCGGTGTGCGCAAGGTAATGCTGTTTTTTTTATTGTTCTCAGCACGATAATATGCAGTTGTCTAAATTAGGCTTGTCTAAGCCTGTGGAGAATTGTTTTCATAGTAAGAAGAGGAGGCTTCAAGCTCAATAGAAAGGACAATAAAAGCTAATTTATGCCATTTAAAAAGTCGGTGATGAGACAAACAAGCGGCCAATTGTTCTGCGTAAAAGCCGTGCATCTTGACCTCGCGAAACTGAGGATGGGTAATGCCATCAGCAAAGCTTAGAGAGCGTAGCTAAAAAACAACACGCACGCACTTACTGAAAATGACAAGGGAAAATGGACATATCACGGAGTCGCTCCCTTTGCTCAAAGACAGACATGAGCAAATTAAGGTATGTGCCACCATGCCCTAGTAACATTACGACCAATCAAGTAAACTTATCGTCTGTATGTTTACTTGAGTAATCTGATTGTTGACTCTATGACATGTCTAATTTAGGACGATTTAACATTTGTAAACGGATCTTTATAAATTTTATAAACTTTGTTTGAGGCTCTGCCATACCTTTGGTTTCAGGTTCCTAGTAAAACATTGCTGTTGGCAGTATGGGCAGCTTGCATTGGAGGGACGTTTCAGTACGGATATAATGTATCTGTTATTAATGCTCCGACAAAGGTAATGTGATTTTGCGTTTGTGTCATTGTGTAATGTGTTACACACAACAACACTCATCTAAGTTTTTTTTTTTTTTTTTTTACAGTTGTCATTAATTGTTGTTAGTATGGTTTTAGTAATATTGGCTAAAGTTTACACTGTTTGGAGAACAGACATTTAACAGTTAACAAATTTGAAGTGTCATTGATACTTGTCAGGTCCCATTTATTACAGGTCAAGGTCACTCTAATGGTAAAAAGCTCAAGTAAAAGGCTTCAGATATCATAGCAGGGATTTATTTGATATTTTTCCCTTTTGTCATAATAGGATTACATTTTTCATTGTGTTTTTAAAAATGGCACTTCACCTTGGAAAGCTGCCTTTTACAACAGCTCAGTCACATGAAATACTTGAGGTCAGCCACTGTGCAAGGGTGTAGCCTAACCCAAAGCAGAACAAAAATTCTAATGATCTGTGATCTGGAAGCTAAGCTACTTGAGAATGTCCATGCCACCTCTCTCTCCCTCTGACTCTTTCCCTTTCTCTGCTCTTATCGCCAGGCTGTTCAGTTGTTCTTAAATGAAACATGGATGGAACGATACCACACTGGCATATCAGAGCAGATGCTCACTTTCTTATGGTCCTTCATTGTGTCCATTTTTACAATTGGAGGGCTGGTTGGTTCATCTCTTGGTGGGACACTGTCAATTAAGTGTGGGAGGTAACTATGTTCCATTATTCCATTGTCACCTATATGTGAATCATTAAATGCAACAGGTGAAAGACATTTATTTCACTGGAAAAAAATAGGTCAGTACCAAATCAGATCATTGTAGCCACTCTTTTTCTCAGCACCGTTTTACTATCTGTTTAATCGTGGACTAACGAGGCATAACGCACATGAGGAACGTGTATGACTCAGGAATGAAACTATGTAAAGAGTACATAGCCAGTTAGGGCAGCACCAGACACTGATCTACACGCCCGTGACAGTACTACTTCTACTAATCATATCACACTACAAATAAGAATGCAGAATGGTCAGAGTGACCAGTGGTAGGTTAGGATGTACAGTATCTGGCACAGCTTGCCTGTTGAATTGGTACAGATAGATTGCAAACATAACACTGATATTTAATGGGTTATACCAAACCACTATGAGGTACAGTATTTGGTTGACTTTAATGTATTAAATGAGAAATTTGAATATACAATAGAGACTGAAAAGCAAACAGACTGAACATATGACACAGCATGAGTGTTTGTGCCCTATTAAACTGGTATTTGAAAAAAAATATTATTTGACAGTAATGAATTTTAAAAAGAATGAAAATACAGTCCTTTGATATAGTTTATCCTGTCAATGGTGATTTCCCCAAATGAAGAGAGTAATCAAAGACCTTTCATCTTTTTAGCTGTTTATACGTTTTCTATTTATTGCGGGAGAATTATTCCATGGGAGCACTGCAGGAGTTAAAAAGATCAACAATATTCTACACCTTAACCTTTGAATCTCCTTTTTTGTATAATTGTGATCTTTACTCTGGGCATAGCCAAATTTTAAGGTCATCTATATGGACATCAAAAAGATTTTCATTTTGCATTTTAATATTGCAACATAATTTGTTGTTTTGTATGAATGAGCAGTGCAAGCTGTCACAGCCACACCAGGCTCTTAACCAGACACCCCCAAGTGCACTGATCACATGCACCTGTGTCCCATAAGCACACTGCCTACTTAAACCCTTAAACCCTTCTCCTAGGACTCTTTGTCTGGCCATGTCTCTGGCAGCCCTCTCCTGTGACAATGGATTTCCCCTGGAAGTGCACTTTTAACTTAGAGCTGAAGTTCTCTCCTGTGTTTGTACTTTATGGTCAGCCGAAAGTTTAGAAAGCCTCTGAAAGTCCTTTGGTGTGTTCTGAACTTCTCTTGGATCTTCATAGCCATTGAGAATCTTTTCTGAGTTGACATGTCACCACAACCTGCATGCTTTCTCTGGGTTGAGTTTATGATTAATTCACCTCCGTATTCCTGAACTTGGCATCTGTCTCATCCCAATAAACTTATGAAAAATCTGATATCTGAGCCTTCCTGTAGATTACAGGGGCAAGGTGAGCACACATTGTGCACAGCCGCCTACATCCTAAAGCTTTAGGCTACGCAAATAAAATAGCATTTTAGTAACGTGCCACTGACTTCAAAACAGATTTGTTCCAGGCGGCCGCAGATCACAGACCAGGACAATCTAAGTAGCAACTGTGAGCTTTATGCTGGTCCACACCCCCTGCTGACATGCCTGAGGTAGTGCATGTTCATCTCCTAGACAATGTGAATCGCTGTTGAAAAAAACAACCAATGTTTTCGTATAATGACAGCTCAAGTCGCAAAAGCACAGTGCGCTTTGGCGTGATAGGGCCCTCTGTCTCTGGGCTTTTGGCTTAGCTTGTTGTAGAAGCAGGACCTTACACCATGACAGAATCTATGGGAAAGACTGTTATCTTTTGACCAATGCCTTTGTCCAGTGTAGATCAGTTGTCAGTCGCTGTGAGTAAGCTCCTACCTAAGTGAGGACGTTATTCTTCAAGTCTTCTTACTGTTTCTCAGCTGCTAAAGCTGATGAAACTCAATTGCTCTCTGTTTGTTTCTCCCTATAGTGTTTTTTGTCAGCCCTCCATTTGTGGTTTTTACCTGTGCAGTCATGGCTTTTTACTTCTCTTCCACAACACGTATAGAGGATGGAATGGCCTTGTTATTGCCTACACACACACACACACACACACACACAGATAAAGAGAGTAAGAGATATATCAGATCAATGGCAGTAAATTCCAGAGCAATGTGTATGAAGTGAAGTGTAAAGTGCTACAGAACAGCAGTACAATTTGCTTAATATGATCTCATATGAAACTTTGTTCTGCCTTTTACAGGAAAGGGGCCCTGTTAATCAACAATGTCTTTGCTCTACTGGCAGCTTTTTTCATGGGTATAAGCAGTCCTACTGGTTTGTTTGAGCTTCTTATAGTTGGACGTTTCCTGACAGGCATAAATGCAGGTAAACCATCTTTGTAGTTAAACATAATTTATTTAATTAGGCTATTTTTTTTTTTACTTATAAGTCACAAAATCTATTCAAAAACACAATGTTATGACTTTAATTCTTGTAAAAAAAAAGTCCTTTCATTTAACAAAGAATTGGGGTTTGAGGAAAACAATGTCGTGCAGGAATGTTGTTAATAAATGCCAGAACTCAAAAGCAATCCTAAAAAGCTAGAAATAGTTATCCTGCTTGGCATGCAAAATTCCTGACCATATTTGTGAATGAACACATGACCAAGATAAAGGGATTAATTTCTATGTCTGATTGGCAGGCATTAGTTTATGTGTTCAACCCCTCTACCTCGGTGAGATTGCCCCTCGGGCCCTGCGTGGAGCTATGGCCATGGGAACATCCATATTCATCACCGGGGGCATTTTCACTGGGCAGGTGGTGGGACTAAAGTAAGTTGGACAAACTACGGTGGCCCAGGAGTGCAAAAAACATTTACAATGGTAAATTACTTATTTACAAGTTTAAGAACAAATTTACAAGTTTTAAAACAGATTTACAAGTTTTTAAACAATTTTACAATTAGTGAACACATTTACAACGAGTGAACACATTTACAATGAGTGAACACATTTACAAGTTTTGAAACACATTTACAAGTTCTGAAACAAATTTACGTTTTTGACGGAAAGGGTAGGTACAACAGACGGAAGTAGTGGACTTCTGGAAGGAAAACCCACTCTGGAAGTAGTGGCTACAGCAAAGGCGTTTTTATTCTGTGTTTTAGTCACTATGTTCTGCCCATACTGCGGCACCTCTATCAATCGTGGCCGTTTCTGTCATAAATGTGGCAAAAGTGTATAATTTCTCTCTGGTGAAATGGCATCGAGTTCCGTGCCTGATGGTGGCGAAATACCAACGTCTTCAGCAAATGGTAAGTACTTTCTTAAAGTAGCTAGTGATAGCAACTTGCTAGCCTGTCTACGTGACAGGCAGTAGGCTAAGCATTTAGAAATAGACAATAGTGTTGGAAATAGTGTTGCCACTGTAATAGAGTTGAACATGTATATTCAGAGAACTTTTATTAGGAAAGGGCAAGGAAACGGCAAAAACATGCAATTTAGCCGTCTAGCTCCATAGACGCCCATTGATTTTGCGTTCGCCCCCTTGGTGAACTGCAGCTAACGTTGTCATAATAATGTTTAGTTAAGGAAATTAGACTTCTTTTTTGAGATTGAAGACGTCTCACTTTCCATCCAGAAAGCTTCTTTAGTTCTGACTGGAGATGGAAATAAACAGTGTCATACAGGAATAGGGAGTTGGGCTCTCATAAACGGGTTCTGATATAAATTTGTTCAGGGTGCGAGCATGTGTTTGGTAACGTTAATGTTAGATCAGCCTAGAGAAGACTTTCTATGAACGTAAGTAACGTTAAATAAACACCTCTTTCTTTACTTAGTAGCTGTATTGATAATTAATGTATTGATCATTAAAGGTGCTCTATGATGTTTTAGTGCAATTTTGTTATCTCAAATTATAGGCATCTCATTTTGAGCAGCCAGCTTTCTGTCCTGTGAATAATAATATTGGTTTGTCATTGTTTGTCACGACGTAGCCTATGGTTGTAGTTATCTAAGCTGAATATACTAACTTTATGCTTGCTAACAGCAATAGCTAACGTCTTGTTAGTGATTGAAACAAGATGTGACTTAGTGTTTAAGTGCCTGTACTTTTCCTCCCCGACACAGAAAATCGTAGCTTTCAAAATACGTTGCACACAGCTTTGTTGTAGCGCCATCTCATGTCTAGACTATATCTTAAATCCTATCGTGGAGCAATTTTGAAAAGTGACTTTGCCTTCAGCGGTCTATTGTACAAAACTAGGATAAGGGATATATATATAAGGGTTAGCTGGGATATCTTGGTTGTACTGGCTGAATTAACCAATCATTTATCTGTATAACCAAGATATCCTGGCTTAATCCCTTATCCTGGTTTTGTGCAATAGGCCCATGGTGTTGAAAGGCAGCAAAATAAATAACCTCATCATTGATTACTTACTGATGCTGTGTTATTTCTATAGTAACATCAACCAGTTCTGCAAGCAAGGAGACTGATGGGATGGCATGACTAACCCACTCAACATGATGCTTGCACACAGTGGGAAAATCTACACATGGAAGATCACACTTATGCCAATGAATCCCTGCTTCATCCTCACCTGCATCTCTGCTTTACACTGGGCTACCACTGGATGCCGCAATGGTTGAATTAGTTACTTAATTAAAATGTTGTTTCTGTTCATTTTTACAAAGCTATACAAAACATGAACACTTGTTTAAGTGTTTAATTGCAAAGAGACTGTTTGCTGCTGCTGTTCATTTTTCCGTATCTATACAAAATGCAGTTGTAAGACTCCCCCTTCAGAAGACACACAATTTGGTCTTGGCATTACTATGGACTGAACACAATACAGTTCCTGGTAGCTATTACACTAGCCTACAGTCAATGTGGTCCCACCAGCGTATGGTGAGAGATGGATGTATATGTATTCAATTTCTAACTTTTAAGTTAGTTACTTGGTTAAGGTGTTGTTTCTATTGTTCATTTTTATAAATCTACAAAATGCACCTCAGTTGTAAGTTGTAAGCCCCCCCCCCCAGATGATGCAACATTTGGACTTGAGAGGCGAGTCTTGCATTACTATTTGTTTTTACAAATCTATACAAAATTTGAACATTTTAGTGTTAAATTGCAGAGACATGTCTCTGACAAAATGCAGATAGGTGCAAGAATCCATAACTCTTTGCTCTTTTGAATTTTGTTAACACCTGAAAGCACCTCATTGTAGAATAAATGAATAGCTTTTTGTTATACTTGAATAAGTGTTTGCTCTACCAAACTTCAATTGATATCTGTGTGTGAATAAACCTGACGTTTGTTGTATTGTTTCATTCAATTCAATATTATTTGCATAGTGCATCTCACAAAAGGCATGTCTCAAATCGCTCAACACAGAGGCCCAATGAGCAACGGGGCAAAGAAAAACTCCCTAGCAGCATTTTGTTTTTACTTGTTGGTAAAGGAAGAAACCTTGGGCAATTTTAATGCTTTACATACTTTAAAGGCTTTAGTTTACAGACTACTACAAATTAAATAAAACGGCATTAGTGAGTACACATAGTTCAAAGTACTAATTAAGTATCAAGGTCATGCAGCACTGTGCTGAAGGATAGCATCAATATTAAAGAAGTGTACCCTTTATAGATCAGTGGCTCTGCGGTGCTGCGTGCTATAAAACCTTCTGTACTATGTATTGGTAAAAGCTCTGCATTTTAGAGGTGGTGACGAAGAGAATTCATTTATTTCTCAGTTTTATTTTTTTTTTATATAAAATAAGATACAAATGCAACACAGCCATGTCATATCGTCCATGGCAGTATACATGTCTAAGACAGAAATGACCTCGATTACGTGTGTGAACGCATCCTGACCAAGCGTGACTTGATGCACTTCTACGAGCGCGTCGGGAATTGTGTCATAACGTTACGAAATGGGCTGTAACTTGGACTACTTAGAGACAAGAAATTTTTGGGAAAACCGGCCCAAATTGCAGTAATTCATCCAAATTGCAAAGCAAAACACGACCACATTTTTACAACTGTGGAGGTAGCCTACTGATATAGCCGTCCGTGCTCTTAAAAATGCATTGCCCCTCCATCAACGCCCACCAAGACCAAAAGTAGCCTACTTAAAAATATCTCCATATGACACCTGAGGCCACCGCCGCATATGTCACCCACCAACTCAGTGAAGTTTATAACTCTAGGGTGGTGAAGAACAACCTTTTCATCCGACCGTTTAATATCGTTTTTGTTATTAGCCTCTCCATTTGAATTCAATGTAAAACTAGCCGACGTGAAGTGTAAACACAATTGCAGACAATTCCGGAAGTCGAAAATGAGCGTGTCAGAATTCCTCTAGCCACTACTTCCGTCTGTTGTACCTACCCTTTCCGTCAAAAACGTAAATTTGTTTCAGAACTTGTAAATGTGTTTCAAAACTTGTAAATGTGTTCACTCGTTGTAAATGTGTTCACTAATTGTAAAATTGTTTAAAAACTTGTAAATCTGTTTTAAAACTTGTAAATTTGTTCTTAAACTTGTAAATAAGTAATTTACCACTGTAAATGTTTTTTGCACTCCTGGGCCACCGTAACACAAACACATTTGGACATTTTAAAAAGGAAAGTTTTCTGAGATGTTTAGTAAAACATACATTATATATACTGTATATATAATCTGTAACTTGCATTGTTTTTTTATTTTTAGAGAGTTTCTGGGTAGAGATGAGTACTGGCCCATCTTGTTGTCCACCACCTGCATCCCAGCAGCAGTACAACTCATCATTCTTCCCTGGTTCCCAGAAAGTCCCCGTTACTTACTTATTGACAAAGACGATGAGCGTGCATGCAATAAGGGTAAGTAATGGGCGGAAAAAAGTCTACCCCTATTCTACAGCAATGATGTAGGATGAGTGTTTCTCTTTTTGATTTTACACATTTATTTACATATTGATTTGTTTGAATCGGAGAAAACAAATTACACAATGTCCTGCAAAATGTGTTGTAGGCTGATGACTGGGTCACCTTTCATTCAATCCCTAAGGTCCCAAAATACTGGTGAGGAGTTTTATGTTACTGTGCCATTTTCTTGTACAATGGTCCTCGCTTAAATTTAACGCGTAGACTTTCTTAAAACCTAGTCTTTACTGGATCTTTCCTCTTTGGTGCACTTTAAATTATTACTCCTCTTAGGCCTTATTGGAAAGGGTTGCCTCTAGCTGTGTTGAGGTGTTGAGTTTCCATGCACCATTAAATACTGTATGCTGCTATAGCCTGTGCTGCCACAGACCTCTAATGTGTCCTACAGTACAACTCTCTCCCTCTCCTTGTTTTGAATAGGTACATATATGATATGAAGTGGGACTGACCTATACTGGCCTAACTGATTTTCTTTTTTTCTATTTACACCACAATCAGCTGTGCTGAGTGTCATCTTCTGCTTCTCACAGGTTGACTTTCCAGTCACCAACTCCTCCTGGGTGAATTGCAGACTGCAATTTACAGGAAGCCCAATATTTCTTAGGGTTAGGGTAAATATTATCTACACACTGTAGGACTACTTTTCTTGCATGGCCTTTGGCAGTTGGGATGGTCCTTTAATCTGCCTTTAATCTGCCTTTCTTCTTGGTATAACTCCACAAGGGAGTGTTTTCTTGCTGCTGTTGGCCTTGGGTGCAACTTATCAATGTCTGTGAAGCGCCACAAAACAATTATTTTGTTCTCTAAAATAACAACAACAACACAGTATCTAGAGTCAATTGTAGTTTCAAAGATCTTTTGGGGTTGTTTTGCTGCCTTTGGCAAACAGTGCCTTGACTGTGTACATAACATTAAAAAGTCTGAAGATGAAAGGATTTTGGGGTGCAATGTAGGGCCCAGTCTCAAAAAGCTGTTTTGTATCAAAGGTTTCAGCAGCACAACACCAAACATTTCTAAAAGCACCAATGATTACAGAGCATTCACTAGACAGCTCTAAAGTGGCAAACGATGGGTCCAAATCTTAGTACGATTGAACACCTGTTTTCAAGAGATCTGTAAAAGAAGGAAGGTCCAAAAGTTGAGAATTGAAAATTGAAAAGCTTGTTGATGGTTATAGGATATGGTTAGATTCAGTTATCTTTACCAAGGGGTGTGCAACCAAAATTAAGGTGAGGTATTCTGGTAATTTTGTCTGGCCCAATTTTTTTAATTCTGTTGAAATGTTTGTGTTGTACCAATACCTAAAAGGAAAACAATGTTTATACACAATATTTGTAATTTCAATGATTCTCTGGAAAAAAAGGTGCATTTTTGGAAAAAATCCAAGGGGTGCCATCATGTTCAACAATGGATGCATTGTAATTGACTTAAATGGAAATATATAGATATGTACGTATACAGTAGTTTAAAGACAGTTAAGATAATGGTGGGTTTGCTCCTGAATACAGTACAATAGGCTCAGCCAAATGGAAGCAATGGCAGGGTGAAGTCTACTGGCGAAGCAGAGCGAATGAAATGTGGCCAAAAAAGATCTCGTGAGCTGAGGAATGTGTGAATGAACCTTGTGCTTTTCCACAGCATTGAAACAGCTTCATGGTGAGGATAAATACCACGGAGAGAAGGCAGACATGGAGAGCGAGAGAGCCAGTGCTGTCGGAGTCAAACCTAAGAAGCCTTGGGAGCTCTTCTCTGACCGGACTCTCAGGTGGCAGCTTGGAACCATCATTGTGATCAACATTTTCCAGCAGCTCAATGGAATCAACGCTGTACGACTCAGGCAGTATTTCTGTCCACTTATGTTTGTTATAGTCTGAGATCCCTGTAGTGGAAAATAGATGCACTATGTTTGTAGAATGTTTAAACTATCCTGTATATGTATAAGGAAACTATATTTTGTCTTTTTAGTCATGCACTTCAAATTAACCAAAATAGTGGCATGGCATACTCTGACCACCACCCCATGAATGCATTCATAAGAATGGTCAATGTATTTATGTACTGCAGTACCAGATTTCTGTAAGGGTTCACAATGCTGGCCTAGTTGACAAGTAATATCTCAGATGAAATGCAATTCCTCTCAGAGTTAGTTGCTGAGTTCACAGGTCAAAAACAAGTGATCCAATAGGAAATGTAACTGCTGTAAGTTACTCGTGTAATATGGTATCTGACAATTTGTTTTAAGTGCAAATTTTAGTAGAATACAATAGTAATTATTGTTTTATTATAATTGTATTTCAGATAATTGAAATAGTATGTTGTTATTCACAGATCTATTTTTATGCAGATTATGTCTTCACTGAGGCAGGAATTCCACCGAATAGGATCCCGTATGTGACTTTAGGAACTGGGGCTTGTGAATGTCTTACTGCCCTCACCTGCGTAAGTTGACTCTGACACATGCGTGCATGGAGTGGACTCTTTTAAAAATGCTTACAACTAAGGCTGAAAACTTTTTCAAACACATCTTTTAGGGTTTGGTCACTGCAGATTAAGCAAGAATAGTCCCAAGCCTGTGCCCTATGAACATGCCTTAGCTCCAGAAAAAAAAACACACATATAACACATACACTTACAACACACTGTGTTGTCTACCGAGCATGCGGCTGAGGATTCTTTTAAAGTCTGGATGTGAAAAGAAAGACGACGACTTGGTCAGGAGGTACATTATTTCCCCACAGTTAGTCAGCTGGAATGTCATGTGATGCATTGTGTTTATGTCCCCCAGGGGATGTTGATTGAATCGCTGGGGAGGAGAGCTCTCATCATCGGGGGATACTCACTCATGGCCTGCTGGTGCATCTGTTTCACACTCACGCTCACCTTCCAAGTAAAGCATTACGCAGCGTTCCCTATCAACATTTTAACATTAGCTTTACAAAACAAGATTACTTTTTGTGAAACGCTAAATCAAAATAAGCCTCAATATTGAATATATTGATAACTACTCTGTTATTCTGGCCACTTTTTGGCTGTACTGTTTTTCTATTGCTGATGGTGTGATCATTTTTAAGTTCTGACGGATTATAAAGCAGCCTGTCTCTGAAGCCAAGTGTACATGAGTAATGAGATCTCAAATGCTGGATAATTCTTTTGCTCTCTCAGGAGGCCAGTCCATGGGTGCCATATCTCAGTATGATCTGTGTCTTCGCTTTCATCCTCAGCTTTGGCTTGGGACCAGGTGTGATCTGGCACTAAATACACTTTCAAAGTTTTTCCTCCTACCACAACAAACAATTGTGTTACTACTACTACTTTAGATAGATAGATAGATAGATACTTTATTGATCCCCAAGGGGTAAATTCAAGATAGTGGAATCACCTTGGCTGCCATTCATACGGAGCCAGTAACAGATTACTTTACTCATCTTAAAACTGCCACACAGTGTTCCTGGCAGTGTTTTCGCATTATTCTTAAAAGTTTCTCAATATTATTATTACTTTTACTAGTTACTAAGGACAAAAGTATCTATGTTCATTTCTTTAGGTGGCGTCACAAACATACTGGCTGCTGAGCTCTTCACTCAAACAGGTCGCCCTGCTGCCTACATAATTGGAGGCTCTGTTAATTGGCTGAGCTTTTTCCTAATTGGCATGGCGTTCCCATTCATTGTAGTAAGTGATAATATGGTGATAATTGATGATAATACCAGGACACAAAATGCTAAATAATTGATTAGACAACAATGTATTTTCAGTAACACATTGATTGATTTTTATGTCTATTGGAAATACTGATGATTTTGGATATCAATCTGTTGTGTTCTGACACTTTCATTTTCAGAATGGGCTCAAGCAGTACTGCTTCCTCGTGTTCTTAGTTGTCTGTGTGATGGTGGCCATCTATATATTCCTCATCGTGCCGGAAACAAAGAATAAAACCTTTCTAGAGATTCATGCAGAGTTCCAGTCCAGGGGTAAGAAAGGGATGAAGGTGGATGGCACAGATGGACCAGGAACAACACTGTTGTCGACCTCTCTCTGAGAAATATTACCTATACCTGCCTGTTTCAAGGGGATTCACTGAACATCTCTGTAATGATGCAGTAATATGAAAACAGTGCAGGGTGGTCACCAAACAACACCTGATCCCCTGATCACCAAATGTCTTCTGTTGTTCGGTGCTAATGCTGAAAGATTATAGACAGATAAAAATGATAATTTTATTGTTGCAGTTTCACTGACTCAAATCATCTGCTAATAGACATATGAAATACCTACAACAAACGGTTATTTTTTCCTTCTGAAAGAGTGGACTTTAACAGTGGTGATAAGGCTCTGTTGCCTTTTGTTGGGTTAAAATATTTTCAGTGGACCTGTGTGATTTCTATATTTTTAAAGACCATTAGGCTATTGTTCAGCATAGATGCAGTTAGCCTACAACATTGGCAGACACAAATGTAAGCCTGTAAAGTCTTCTAAACACATTGCAACAATAACCATACTCCATATATATTCCATATTCTCATGCTCTCCAGTGGAAGAACGTGACATTAAAGGCAACTTTTTCACAACCCTTTGACCTTTCATTTGTGGGCTACAGCCTTTTGATCATAATGGTGATCAGTATTCACTGACGTGGAGAGTTATGGGTTATGGGTTAAACATGTAGCCTTTAATTAAGGTTATTGCATTCGAACCTGGCCTTTGGTTGTCCCTTGCCTATCATCTATTGATAATGAACCAATGAAGACATAGATCTGCTTTTTCGCACAACTGGCAGCTATAGAGGTGAGGTCATCCATGTAACTTGATCGGCACTCGATTATTTCCGACTTCTCTGATCCAGCTACTACTACGAGCGTCTTGACAAGAAGAACCGAGAATCAAGGTACCTCGACATGGCTGGCAGAAAAGCAGTTGAAGTATACCTCGATTTATTGTCCCAGCCATGCAGAGCACTGCAGATATTCCTTCGGAGCACACAAATACCCCATACGGTGAAACTCGTCGCACTCAGAAAAGGTGAGTGAAACTACAGCTATCATAATTTAGCCGACACTGGAACATCAACCAGGACGTGACATCTGAACTTTCCTCTAGATCTCTAGTTCTAGATTTCTTACTGAAGTTGGCTAACGTTACCCGACTGAAATGTGTGTGCAACATTAGATAAAAGTTGTTAGGATAAACAGAGTGTCTTATTTCCTCCTGGTGACAAAAGCTAATAAACGATCTATAAGCATTTGTATGCACAAAAAACGCGAGAATGATAACATTTACAGTGAAGAAATCATGTGTAATTTGTCTAATATTCTTTCAGTGAATACATTCAGTATTGGTTTGTTAAAAAAAACCCGATCGAATCAGTTGTTTAGCCACTCAAAAAATTATGCAGTTGGCCAAATAACCTTTCCATTTGTGTAAATTCATGGTAGCCTAGGAGGGTGAGAGTAGGCCTAAACTGTGGGTTTAGATCCAGCCTCGGTAAATCATGGTTTGTAATAGTTAATAAGGTTTTGTTTGTTGTAAAGTTATGGTTAGGTTGTATTACAAATGAACATGGATTTCTTAGTTTTGCACTTACAAGAAATGTGTTTCTGAGTCTTAAATTCCCATGTCGCTATCAACATGTAGTCGAGATGTTTGGTATAACGTTAGGAACAGAACTCTGTAGAATAGGAAATTAACCTTCAGAGAATCGTATTCAGAGAATAGTTTACAGTGCTTGTGTAGGAACAGCCTACTACAGTAGGCCTATTTTGGACAATGCATTATGCTTCAACCACATTACATTGCTGTGATGCCTGCTCAGTAGCAGACGTAGGAAAGCAAATCAAGATTCTGATGCTGATCCATACACAGTAAACTCAGGTGTAAAGAGCGTTATTGGCAAGACGCCTTGCCTTGTGCTTGTATGCCATTCCTTTCTATATAACCTGGGTGTAAATAGCCACATTCACTAGGCCCCAGCAGTTGCAAACAGCCTTGTTGGCTATATACACCTGGGTGCAATGCGAATGGCACCTGCCTCAAGTAAATTACTAAAGTACATTCTGTTCTGTTATTAAAGCAGTGAGTGATTTACTGAAGATCACATTTGTATGTAATGTAATGTCAGTGTCAGTAACTATCAGCTTTCAGGAAGTTCACATTAAGCATGAGTGAACAGTAAGTGAACAGCTTCACACTTACCAAATCACTGTTTGCATTCTTTTAGGAGAGAACAGGACCCCCGCATTTACCAAACTAAATCCAATGCAGAAGGTACCCATTATGGTTGATAATGGTTTTGTTTTAACTGAGAGGTAAGCATAACATTGAAAAAGAAAGTCAAGAAATAATGATGAATAGAAAGAATATTTAATCAGTGCAAAAATTTGTGTTCACAAATATGAAGGTATTACATGAACTTGTCCTGTTTCCCAGTGATGCCATTCTGAAGTATCTTGCAACTAAATACAATGTCCCTGACCACTGGTACCCACGTCACCCCGAAAGAAGGGCAAAGGTCAATGAATACACTGCTTGGCATCATTCCAACACTCGCCCACATGCGGCCAAAGTTTTCATCCTAGAGGTGATTAAGTTCATTGTTGCCTAAATCGTAGTAAATGCACTGACACATGAACACCTTGTAGGTGATTGAGTGGTAAACCAGGGAAAGTATAGGTAAAGAAAATGTTAAACCTAATTCAGTAGCCTGCCTGCTTTGTTTCGTTAAGAGAATTAGGACTCCAGGCACTTATCAGGGTTACACCTTTCTTATCGACAGCACTTGGTGACCTCAGACAACAGGGCAATGAAATGAATTACAGTATACTAGTTTTCTCTTTGACCTTACCCAGGTTTTCCACCTGATAACCTACAGTACTTGAAATAGGTCTACCCCCTCTTTTAAGCTTGCAATTAGGATTTTTACCACCTCAAAATGTCTAGTCATGTTATCTACTTACCCTCTAGGGTTCTGGAAAACTAAGAGATATCCATTACCTTAAATGTATCTTTTACAATGCATAAAAAATAAATGCAGGCTTAATTTAAAATCAAAGTTGGTTCAACCTATGGCTTCATATTGAGTGTAAATACTAGAACAGGGAAGCCAAACAAAATGTTGTAATGCGCTTATACCATGCTATAAAGAATGTTGATGTAATGTTTACATGTTGCCTGTTTGTTGCTGAAGGTTCTGATTCCTCGTATGATGAGGCAGCCCATGGAGCCGGAAAAGGTGCAGAGGGCTTTGGTAGAGCTGAGCGGCACCCTGGATAAGCTGGAGGACATGTTCCTGAAGAGGCAACCCTTTCTGTGTGGAGATGACATTAGTATTGCTGACCTGTTGGCCATCTGTGAAATCATGCAGGTAGGCAAGTCGAAAGTGGAGGAGTATTCAACACAAGTCTTAGGTGCAAAAATTTGAATCTAGGTCAACACATGAATTCTGCACAATACAAAATTCACACCAGGGGCCTTTTGCACAAAGCTAGGATAAGGGATTAAGCTGGGATATCTTGGTTATACTGATAAATCATTGGTTAACCAAGATATCCCAGCTTAATCCCTTAATCCTAGTTTTGTGCAATAGGCCCCTGGATGTTATTTCTGCCGTCTGTTTTCATTAATGCTGCACAAACATAATGACTTTTGACTTAATGACGTTTTTTGGATTGTCTGCATTATACAACGTCATTACACAGGAGTAGGCCTCCAACAGAACATAACAGGGCCATAGTTATTATTTTGTTTCTTGAAGACACCATGTATTTTGTTGTGACTTAACATGGGGCTCCTTGCTGCTATTATTGATTTCAGCCCCTGGGGGGTGGCAGAGACATCCTAGAAGATCGACCCAAACTGTTGCGCTGGAGAAGCAGAGTCCAGTCTGCGCTGAAAGACTCTTTTGACGAGGCACACACAGTACTGTACCGCCTGCGGGACAAGTCAGAAGCTAAATTATGAATTCCAGCAATGCATTGACAAGGCCATAGTCAATTTTTGCTCAGGCAAAGCAGGTGTTCCAGGCAGAATCAAACTAAATGATTTGTGCTTGCTCTCTGTGTGTGCTCTCTGCCAAACACTAGGCCTTGGAGTTTATTTTTGGATGGTACAAAGAATGTATTGCCACATACACCAAAATAAATAGTGTTGCTAGGAAAAGTCATTTCATTTCAGGAATCCATTTTTTTTTAAATGTATAATCCAATTTCTACTGTATTTTAATGCAGACATCAGCCTGGTTTAAATCAATGTGAAATGATTTACCACTCTTTAATAGGTGTTCATATAGCACAATATTGTTTTTGATTATTTGCTCTCTGCAATCAATGACAGATTTAACGGACAGTCATCTAAATCCCTGAAAAAAAAATATATATATATGACTGGCGATAATTTTATCAAAGTGACATGATTGAAATCACTTTCTGTAGCTACATACAAACCGCAAGACATTTAACCCACTGCTTATTGTAGCGAGCCTGGTTACAATAAATGTACAAGTGAAAGAAGTGAAATTTTACTGTAAAATTAGAAGGAAAAAAGGTTGGGCTACATATATATGCAACAGTTAACCCAAACAATATGTACACAACTGGTCAGTCCAGTGTCTTTGCCCTTTTTCAGGCAGCCCTTTTTGGTCTCTTGGCCGGCTGCTGCTCCTCTTCCTCACCATCCGCCTGCCTACGCCTCCTGCTTGTTGAGGGTTGCTGTGGGGGTGGTGGTGGAGGAGGTGGGACCTGGGGCTACAGGTAGAGAGCATTCAGTCAGTTCACCCAAGAGGGTTCAAGCAGAGCTATTGAGTGATTTTATTTGTGTGTTTATTTTACGGTCAGTCAAATAAATAGTACATACAAATTAAGGTGAACTAATAAAAATCACTACTTGGATGCAAACAAAAAATGATTTTTAATTTAATTGTAATATTTATAATAACTGTTTAGAACAACATGTTTAAATAAATGATTAATTTTCTCAATGGCTTTCTTTTTATTACCTCTGCATCATCTGCGTTATCTTCGGAAGGGTACATGATTTGATTGGCCAGTGTTTTCATCGCATCGTCCTGTAGAAACAAAACACAAATTAACATGAACTCTGTCTTGTAGGACCAACTGTTGTAAAGGTGATCAGTGATCCAGATATAATCATATCCATTGCAGACTAGATACGCAGACACCACACACACAAACAAATATCCTAACCTGAAGCCAAGGGTGCTCCAGTGCCTGGTCAATGGTCAACCGTTGCTTGGGGTCAACAACAAGAAGCTTCTTGACAAGGTCCCTTCCTAAAATGCAGTGACAATTTATGATGTACAAGTGCAGACATTTATATCCAACATCCAACTGCTGTACCAAGCCAAGGGAGGAAAATAAAACCTGGTTTGCATGTCTACCTGAGGCGGAGACCTTTGCCCATTTGGACTGGATGAATCTGTAATGGCCCTGAGTGATCTGCTCTCTTACAGGAAGCTCACCGTGTTCAGGATGGAAGGGTTGGTAGCCAGCCAAGCTGCAATATATAAACAACAGTCATCTGTCAATATGAACAATTGTTATTTTTATAGTCTCCTGCATTTACACCATGAATTTTACAGGGTTCTTGCAGGTTTCAGTTAGTTAAATTTAAGACCTTTTTAAGACCTTTTTAGACCATTATGTTAGAAAATTAAGACCAACACAACACATTGATCGAACGCGCAATGTCGCTAACTGTAGATTCTTCTTGCATATTTTGCAGCGAGCTTCATTTTTATTGCCGGGGACAGCTTGTAACCAGCTGACATAAAAAAAAAAAACGGCCCTGGCGTTTGCACCCACAAGCGGCCCACCTCGCAGATGTAATGTTAGACACACCGCACAAAAATAGCAGCATTTTTGATAGCCCCAATGATGATGCAGATAAGCTCCCATACTTTAAACAACTGCAGCTGCAAAACTCGCTGTTATTGAGCCAGGTCTCGTTAAATATACACTTGCCCATGTTCTTATCAACTGTCTCTGAAAACTCTGATTTTTTTCTGCGAACAATGCTTAAATGAACGGAGGAAATAATTTTAAGACTTGGGTCAATAAAATTTAAGACCTAGCGTTTTTTAGAATTTTTAAGGCCTTAAATTTCACTTTTTGAATTTTAGACTTTTTAAGACCCAGCGGGAACCCTGATTTTATGATGTGGTACTACATCCTGGGAATATTATTATGCTGTAGTTATCCTGAGTTGAGACCTAATTAATACCATGGACTAAATACCATCTGAGAGACTGAAAATGTGCAACCCTGCATGACCTGCAGTTGGGTTAGCCCCTGAACCGTGGACCAGCCAAAGTTTCTTCCTAAACCAGAACAAGATGAAAAAATTATTCCTTGGCCCTGTTTCTCTTTGCTGTGAAGAGCTACGTGACATGATTTTTGTGTAATGCACTGTACAAATCAAATTGAATAGAGCTCGCATTCAGCATAAGGAAATTACTTATGATAAATAAACCTTTCAGCTTAAATACATTGCAGTGGTAGCAATGCAGTTGTTTTTGTATAGGAGTCTGCAATGACAAAGACCGTCTATCGATCTATCTATGAAAAAAAAATTGCCTACCTAACAGAAAACTCACTTGACCAAACTGCAACAGCTGTGCTCTTCATCAGCATAGCATATTCACTTTATGAGTATAAAACAATACCTATGCACTGCAAAAGTGCAATGGCCCATGCTGCATTTGTATAACATAATATGATATATATAATATAATGTGAACATATTATGCATTTGTGTTGCCTGCCTGCATGCTCCCAGTTTGAAAGCAAAAATAATTTCCTTGGATAAGAGTATTTAAAATAGTATTATTATTATTATAGTACCTGGTACCTTAAATAGACAAAGAACCAACCTGTAGTCCTATTGTCTAAGGTTGCTGAACTGCATTTGTTTAGTGAATTTGGGGTTTCTGAATATGCGAAGCAAACTGAAATGGAACGTTCCTTGCCCTCGTCATCTAGCGTCAGCTGCCGTTTTGCATTTCGAATTTACACTGCAAACTCAATTTTGTACCTACCAACAGCGCCCAGCAACCAAACACAACAAGGCTCTGGGTTGACTGAATCGGAGCTATTGCTAAAGGTATCTACCAAACACCTACCAGACAAACAGGAGCACACCAAGACTCCAGCAGTCCACTGCACTTGTGTAGCCCTCTGTGTTGGCGCTGAGGAAGACCTCAGGGGCCAGGTAGTGGGGAGTGCCACATAATGTTTTCATCAAAGACGACTCCTCCAGGATCTTCGATTGGTTGAAATCTGTGATCTAAAGACAGGCAAATACTGTAGCCACGCCTTAGTGTTAATATACTGCTTAAAAACAGTTCATACCACGAGCCTTGTCTACATGCATTTGCCGCCACTTGTTTATTCTGTCTATACATTTTTCCGTTATTTCCCTTTTCTCCATTATATACAGACAATCTGTCTTTGATATGTCTTATGATTGATATCACAAACAAGAAAGATAAGGGGGGAAATAGATTACAAGAAAAACTAAATCAAATCAAATGTGTTGCCTTAATCAGACACTGGTCCTCTGTTGAGGAAAGAAGAACATTTTCTGGTTTGAGGTCTCGATGTATGATATCATTCTGGTGGAGATACTGAAAAATAAAGGATGACCAGATCATCAAAGTGTAGGAAAAGTCCACACCAACACATTAAATAAAAAAGCAAGCAGACAAATAAATAAGTGATCAATACCTGCACTCCTTTCAGCATTTGATAAAAGTATAGCTTGGCTATATCTTCCGGAAGCTGGCCTTTTGACTTAATTCTTTCAAGCAGTTCGCCTCCCTTCATTCTGAAATAAAGGAGAATGCCAGAGGTCAGCAGTGAAGGCAAAAGAAAACCTCTGCAGGAAGGTGATCGTGGTCACTTCTGCCCACGCATAAGCCCAAAGTCAGGCTCTGCCATAGGTTTGACCCCAAGGAAACTGCAGCAGAGAGACACCGAAAATCAGTTTTGGAGTGCACAGTAGCTTATGGAACAAAGAAGGCACCGCACCGTACAGAATGCAAATCAACACAAATGTCACAGACATCTTTTACCATCTGCGTCGACTGCTGAAGGAAAGATTTCAGTCAGCTTTTATCTTTCCATGCAGAGGTCATACAAGGTTTGTCATTTTCACATCTCTGCTTTAAGATACACCCACGACACCCAGCATCACATACCTGCTCTAGGCTTACTACAGGCGTCAGGTGCCTGCGTCAACCACCAGTGATCTAATAAGCTCACATACTGATTCAAATGATGATGGAAATATACTCACAGCTCTAACACGATGTAGTACGATTCTTCTGTTTGGAAAAAGGCCTCGGTTTTTATGAGACAAGGCTGGAAATAGAATTGAGTACCAATTAAGACACATACCGATGAAAAATTAAACTTAAAATTCATCATGCTAAATTAGACACATGCTTACATGATTGATTCTTTTTAAAATCTCAATCTCCCTCTCTGCGTTCCTTGTCGCTGTCTAAAAGCATGTACAGAAGAAAAAAACATTTTTGTCCCCATCTAGATAAAAATGGTACATCAGATTTTGCCGATGATTCAGTAAATGGACTTACTCCAACGGAGGGGAAGTTTTGCTTGTTAATTGTTTTAACAGCAAATTTTTTACACGTCTCCCGCTCAAAAGCCAGTTTGACTTCTCCACAAACGCCCCTGAAGACAAGGAGAAAATTGTTGTTGAATGTACCGCTCTCAAAGTCTAATTTTAAATCTTCCACTTAAAACTGTCAGAGGAAATTCCTGAAGGCAATCTAATCCAACACAATGGTTAAAAGTCTACTTACACACCAATCTTTCGTGACATCAGATATTTAGCCTTAAACTCGCTAGGAAGGTTTTCCTGTTCATCCGCAGTTAAATCAATGAAGACAAAGACTGCATGAAGACCAAAAGATAAATTAGTATATTACCCAGTCACTCAAGAACAGAGATGTACTTATCTATCTCAACGTCCTCTTCCAAACTGGAGGATATTTTTAAGTTTATGCACAGGACTGCTAGTGTACCAATCAGTGCAAAATCATCCCTGAGGAAAACGGCATCTCTCGTGGACAAGGCCATGATTAATTGCGGCTGTTATCCTCCAAAAAGGAAGTTGACTTAAAACATGAGGGAGGTTTTCTCATCTATAACTTCATTTTGCCTGCAGGCATTAGTTTAGAGTAGACTGTCTACTGAAGTGGAAAATATGTAGACAGTTTGATGTACAATGTGTTTACCACAACATCAGACTTCCAACTGAGGAAAAATGTGAAAGTCACTTTGAAGAGTTTAGAGGAAGTTTTCCTTTCCTTGAAAAAAAACAACTCTTATTAATCTGTTATGGTTTAACTTAGAAAGCTTAGCGTACCCCATCTTCTTACAGTATATGGTTAACAACTTACCTTTGTGGTTCACTCCAGCCAGTGCTATCTCTGCATTGTTGGTTAAGGGAATTTTTTTACCATTGCCTATTTTGACACCATCGACAAAAGTTCCATTTGCACTAGTGTCCTCAATGAATACAATATTATTTTCCTGCAAAACAACATAATGAAATTCAATTTTGACTTGTACCTTTTAAATAGCTATAAATAGGACCGTAGAGGACTATAAAGACCTACCCTGAATAGACGAAAATGTCGTTTACTGTAAGAATGAAGCCATAAGCTGATTTCGCTTGATTTGCCAAATGTGTAACTGCAATCCTTGTCTCTTCCAAATGTATACTGATCCTCAAAACAATCTGTAAAAAGGTTTTAGGTTTTTGTTACTCTACAAAACCCCTCTAGTACCTCTAGTTTTTGTATGACAATGTATGTACTGTGGGGATTGAGGTCAATGGAAACATACACAGGTGTGAATGCAAAATGAGCCTCTGCTGCAATAAGCTACAAAAAGGGCCTAATACGTCCTGTATTGCAGAAGGGTGGCATTTGACCTTTATATGGGGTACATTACATAAATACAGTATACAAAACAACAAGGTCAAAATTAATATCAGGGCACCTAAGGCCCCAGTGCAGTATCAATCTCAGTTATGATCCCAACCAACCAAGAAAATAGCACAGGAAAATAATAATAATACTTTTTCCATTTTAATACTGGTATGCTTATGCATATAGAACGTCCTGTTTATCGTGGCAAATTGATAAAAAGTTCACAAATATAAAGTATATCAGATAATCATGCAAAGTTACCAAAATAGGCTCTGGATGCCTGGTTATACTGGACTACAACATGGATAATAAGAAGAACTAACATGGATAATAAGGAGAACTAACATTTTTTTTTTTTTTTAATGTTCAAGGATTAGCCAGCTTCTCCATTTTTTAAGAAGGCTGAGAGTGTTTGGCATAGAGAGAGATATTATGATGCCCTTTTATAGGGCGTCTATTGAATCCATCATCAGATATGGCATCATAGTATGGTTTGGAAACCTCGCTGTTAAACGAAAAGCTGAACTGCAAACCCTTATTAAAAGACCTGGGAAAATTATGGGAGTGGCCCCTCCCACGTCACTTCAAGACTTATTTGACGAAACAGTGAGGAAGCAAGGATTGAAAATCTCAGTAGATAATGAGCATACTCTGTATGGCGAATACGAGTTGCTACCCTCAGGTAGAAGACATACAGACATTACCAATTGTGAATGGCCGCGAGACTCACGGCATTACGAGATGTGTCAGTGCAGCTACCGCCGCTAGGAGGTAGCACAAGACCTTTCTAATGATTGCACAACATTCGGCGAGTCAAGCGGAGCAAGAAACGTTAGTTTACTTCCGTGTTCTATTTTTGCAATATGCAGTTTGGTCTGATATAGTCACATTTTTATGCTAGAATTACTTTACAATTTTGGACCCTATGGCTTACCAGTCAGCCTGCGCCAAGTAGCAAATCCCCAGCTTTATTAGGAATTCTAACACAAAATACCGAAACATCATTTCCAAAGAGACACAGAAAACACGACTGTTCCTTGCCCACAAACACACATGAAAAACGGTCTGACTCCAGCTCTAACACCATGAATCAAGCCTGGATTCTATGAACTAGTTATACAACTAGTTAGCCTATATGTTCATTTGTGTTCTATTTTCGCAATATGCAGTTTGGTCTGTTATGTTTGAATAGGCCTACGTGAAGAAACTTCGTTTTACCTTCTTTTGAAGCCTCTTCAAAATCCACCGAAAACTACATCCATTAATGAGGATTTAACTGTAGTTAAATCAAAGTCCTTCTCCTATAAAAACGTCTCTGGCAGAATTTCACCTTCAGCTGAGTTGGTGCTGCGACAAATATAGACCTAAATGTGCCGAATGCGGTTTGCCCTCTGCTCATATAGCGTTCAGTAATGCTGCACCGGGCCAGTGGCATTTTTTATGAAGACAGGCATTTTTTTTTTTTTTTTAAGTTCTAAATGAGCACGTAGTTCATTTGTTGAGAGGCGCGTTGTAGCAGAATTGTATAGCCTACCGAGTGACTGGAAGCAACGGCGGGCAGCAGGGCAAGCAACTCTTACCCTGTCCCATTTTGTTCACTACAACTGCACAGTGCAACCTTTGCCAGCTTTTTGCCCTCCCATCCAATTGTATTCTCACAAACGTGGATATTTTACTTTACTAAGACAAAAGGCAAATAGGCTGTGTTCCAGTAGTGCAGCAGTGCAAATGAGTCCAGTAGTGCTGCACTACTGGACTCATTTGCACTGTTGCACTACTGGACTCATTTGCACTACTACCTTGACACACACCCCATACTGTACAACAGTACACTCATGCGCATCTCTACCCATAGTATTTGCATTCTATTCTTATTTTTAGTAATGTTGATCTAGTCATGTTGTTTTGTTGATCTGCTTCTTATCATCCTGTGTACGCTGTAGTATATGTTGTGTGTGATTTATTTTATTTTTTTAAGCTGCTGGGACCTTGAATTTCCCCTTGGGGATCGATCAATAAATAAATAAATAAATTAATTAATTAATTAATAAATTAAGTAAGTAAGTAAGTAAGTATGTATCTATCTATCTATCTATCTATCTATCTATCTATCTATCTGTCTATCTATCTATCTATCTGTCTATCTATCTTATCTATCACAGCGAATGAACAATGGAATTATTACCGGACTCCCATAATGGAGTTACTACCGGACTCCCTATGATTATATATCTTCAAATTTCTAGTTGGTTTCATGCTTTATACTGACAAAAATGTGACAAAGACCCCTTTTAGTCAATGCTGCTCAATTTTCAAGCAAGGGATGGAGAGCCAATAAAATTATTTGTAATAGTCAGTGCTTGAAGTGGGCCGGAACGCAGCTGAACGCAGTTCAGTATTTTCGTGTTTTGCGTTCCACCACTTTTTTCTGTGTTCCGGCTGGGCAGTGCTTGAAGTTGGCCGGAACGCAGCAGAACGCAGTTCCTTACTTCTGTATTTTAGTCTTTTGGGTTGCGCCATTTTATTCTGCGTTCCGGTAGGCCTACTTAGCTGAAACTGATCCGACACAGCAACACTGGCCCGACAATAGACAATATCACAAGACCGATAAAAGACTACATTACCCACGAGACACAACAGTGCCCTATCATATGCATACATTAAGTCCCAACCAATCGCATCAGGGAAGCACTGCATGATGGCATTGTTCACAATGGCACTACGGCCCATGAGTTTCCCTATGATTAGATGCATCACGCTGGTCTGGTTCATGTTGTTTTAATGGTTTTTCAGTATCATGTTTTTGTGAATGAGGAAAAAGTAGCCTATGCCCATAGGTTATTGCTTGGAAGAATGATAATGACAGTTTTTGAAACAACACATCCAAAAGACTCACAATGTCACCGAACAAATGTCAAATGTCATACAATTACAGTTCCTGAACTTATTTTTCCCACTTAAAGCACTGGTTATAGTTGTACTTTTTAGTTAATGCAAACGCTTATTATTTCAAAATGTTAATGCACTGACCGAAAAACGTAATGCTTTGACTTGCACAACCTACTGGGGGACGGTTGAAACAAGTGTTTCAATCATCCCGACAGTGCCTGCTCGCAGCAAAATGCGTTTTTCTCCGTGTATAAAGATTGGGGGGAGGGGGGAGGCTATACGTGCAAACGATCGGCGACCAATTGTTTACAAAAACTGCAGAGTGATTCAAATAGCCTATATCCCTAAATCCCTCATTCACAACACAAATTGCATATGTGAAGACTTTTATTGAATTGAAGTACTATTTCACATCTTACACTCAAAGTTACACATTGCAATAACAGAATCAAGTAAATCAAGTAGGCTAAGTATTGCAATAACAGAACCCCATTCTTGAGCCATACTGTAGTCCAGTGGTTCTCAAACTTTTTTGATCATTCCCCACTTAGAAAGAAGGAGAATTTTCGCGCCCCACCTGACCTGTATCACCCCCCCCCCCCCCCCCCCCCCCCCCCACCAACACACACACACACACACGCACCCCGCTTTATGATCAGCTCCCATCTCCTTGCAAAGAGCGGAGACATCGCACATCTTTCGCTAATGCAGCTTTCACCATTCGTTTTTCCTACTAACGGTATTCTGCCAGTTTTCGTTGAAAAAAAGTGATGGGCTTATTAGGTTGATTTGGGTGTGAAGTCTCCAAGCGCAATGTTAGGCCTTATACTGTCTGCTGCCAGTTGTCTAAGACACAGAACACACATGAGTCGCTCCTCATCCCCAACTATGAATCTAAACGCAAACGCATCATACTTTCTTTTTGATTGACTCGTTCGTTTTTTTTAGTCCGCCTGTCTTATTCTCATTCTCGCAATATTTTGTGACTGTGCGCCCATATACACCGCAAATACTGCATACAAGATTTTTGCTCCACTGCTTGTATCAAATTCGTCAATTTTTTAACCATTAAACGTGATACTGGTACACACATTGTGTAGCCGTTGTGTAGCCTATGTCGCAATTTATGCCGACATCTATTTTGTCTCAATATGGTTTCAGGCTGGCTTAATTTTTCTGGTTTTCTATCAATCATCCCGACTCTCCCCTACAGAAGGGGCGTTTTGCGTGTTTTAAGGTGTTTGCGTGCTAATTATGAATCCATGCTGAGTGGGAGCTCTTTTGTTGAGTAACCTTTAATAAAGACAGACACAAAATGCTCGTTTTATTCCGATTCCTCGCGCCCCACCTGCAGTACCTCTGAGAAACGCTGCTGTAGTCCATAGTCAGGTGAACACCCGTGTAGCCTAGTTTATTGTGAGGCGCGTCCTTTGCCTCAGAGTCGGCGGCAAGGTGGGGCATTTGAGGGCCATGCCCCACGTAGCAACCCCCCCCCCACACAGGTCGAAAAACGTTAGCCTTTCATTTTGTTAATATTTTAAAATTAATATGAAATGAAATAAAAGAAATAAATCGTAAATTGCACTTGCATAACAAGTTCGTTCAATGATCATTGGTCGCTGAGTAAACTAATTAGCCTATTTTTATTGAATTGAATAATTAATAACTATATTTAGCCTACGGTTGGTTAACACCAACACGAAAACAACACTCAAATAACAGACTATTAACAGTAACAAAATAACAGTAGGCTATTCAGTATAACTAGCCTATTTCAGCTCAACTTTATTTCCTGACGGCTGTAGACTATAGAACACTCGCAGTCGCGGGCGCTCCCAAGTGCCACCTGGTGGTTGTTTGGGTACACTGCAGCTTCTTTAGAAAAAAAAAATAATTAAATAGTGCGTGACACACATGATGCACGGGAGGCTCGTGCGTGCAGCCGGGCCATTTCATGTGACACTGACTGTAGGGTTCAAAGCTATAAAACAAATAGGTTTAAGTTTTCAATGTTCCCTTAGTCAATTAAACTACTCAATAGTAAGTCTTGGGAGTCTTTTTTAGTGTTCTCTTAGTTTTCTTAGTCTTTTTTAAGACTTTTTTTGTAGGGATGGGTGCAATACCAGGCAGGGACTGTGTATGTATGTGTTTTTGGGGGGATATGTAAGGGTCTTTGTTGCATGTTCTTTGTCTTGTTGACCATTTATGTATGTATGTGTAATCATAATCTCTCATAATTGCCCAAGACAAATGTCTCTTTTTAAGAGACAATAAAGGCTCATCTTATCTTATATGAGGAGTGATAACAAGCAGAAGGTATATAGTGCCATCATGTTGGCAGACAGCAAAAGACTTCTATGTGTTTTTCCACCATACTATGTAGTTCTTCTTATTATCCACCAAGAAAATCGCTACGTTTTATTTCTTGTCACCATAACCGCCAAATGTAACTACCCAAGTAACCACACCTAAATAAGAAAGATGTGAATGCGTTTGGTCCCTTCTAACTTCATCCCTGTTCGGACACTACTAAAAGAACTAGGCTAAGCTAAATGCTAACAAAGTAGCATCGCATGCCAAAGCAACTGAGTGCACGCACCGAGACGAGACAGGTATGCATCACCTCATTTAAAGGCCCACTATGCAACATTTTTCATTTAATTAATCCGTTTCATACTGTTTGTTATGCTAAAGTTAGTCATTACACGGCGAACGAACAGTGTAGATTGCGCCACCGTGGCCAATAGCGGTAGATACAGCACTTGCAATGTTCAGCACCGCGGCCCGCCTCCAATAGAATGCAGTGCAATGCAATGCAATACAGCGGTCTTTAGAGGGAGCTCGTGAGAGAGAAAAACAGAATGTTGCTTAGCCCCGGTTGAAGTTAGAGGAAGATTATCAATATTGATAATCGGTGGCATGTTGTTTTAACTTCCACCTCCAGACTCTTGAACCGTTTTTATCCCAATTCAATCAAATTTTTAACTCATCACCCAGACCAACTGCTCTGCACTTCTCCAGTTTTTACTAACCACTTATTTATTCATTCACACTGCTAAGGTCGTTTTCATCATGTTTTCATTGTGTTGTCCTGTCATGTGTAAGCGAACAAGGGGAAGTGCCATTTGAATTTCGATGTGTATGCAATGATAATAAAGGCATTCTAATCTAATCTAGGCTATTCATTTAAAGGCACACTATGCAACATTTTTCATTTAATTAATCCGTTTCATACTGTTTAGGATGCTAAAATTAGTCATTACACGGCGAACGAACGGTGTAGAATGCGCCACCGTGGCCAATAGCGGTAGATACAGCACTTGCAATGTTCAGCAGCGCGGTCAGCCTCCAATAGAATGCAGTGCAATACAATGCAATACAGCCGTCTTTAGAGGGAGCTCGTGAGAGAGAAAAACAGAATGTTGCTTAGTCCCTGTTTAACTGAGGCCTCCTCAACAACTGTGTGCTCTGCACCAGGCCTAGTGGTCCTCAAATACAGTTTTGAAACCATCAGCTCATAAAGTTGTTTTGTGATTCATGCCATAAAGGGCACCTCACCGTTTGTAAAATTAGTAGAATTGTTGCTTATCTATTTTTATTTTGCATAAGACGTTGTAGCAGTGCTCCTGGGTCACTTTCAGACGCACAAATTTGCATACGCTATTGTTGAGTCTCAAAGAGCCATTTCTGATGGTCAAAAAACGTGTTCTATGATACATTTACACATTTTTGTAATTTGGGTAATAAATCGCACTGCATCTGTCTGCTGCACAAATACAACCCCAAGAAACCTATAGCCTACGCATTGCTGTTTCTATAGTTTTTTTTTTGTACCCACTGAAATAGGCAGTGTATGAAACCGGACAGATCTCTTACTGTGCAGTTTGAAGCCAGTCATCATGGGCAGCAGACGGCCCCATGGCTCTGGTTGAGGCTCCTCCTCCGGGATGGAGGCAAGGTCTCGCACTGGAATGGTGTCCACAGAGCTGACCGTGCCAGAGCCAGAGGATGACTGGCTGGCAGAAGTTGGGGCTGACGAGGACGAGGAGCTTGAGCCACTCTGCGACTGGGGTTGAGACTGAGTTTGAGCCTGGGAATGTGTCTGGGACGGCGAGGGGCCCTCCTCAGGTTCCTGAGACATGCTGAGGAATTCTCAATTGGCCTGGAAAAGACTGGAAGTTCCAACACTTAATAACAGAGGGGGAATAAAATGTCCTATCTAACACTAACTTTTGTTTTTCTTCTAGATAAGGGTCTTGTGGTGGTGCATTATGTTGCTGTGTTGTGCAAGTTGTACAAGTTTACTGCAGCCCATCATCACTTCCGCGAATGGATTGTTTTGCAAATCGTTCAAACATTTTGAAACTTTCATATCATGGCAAACAAGATTATGTTGACACTGTAAGCACTATTCGGTTTTACAAAATATCAATCTATTGACAACTTGGTCTTGAAAGACTAACCTTAGGCCATATATCATTAGTATCAACGTTTTGCAATGGCGAAGGCGAACCTATTTTTATGGCAGTATATGAGATGTTTACAGAGCAATTATCAAGCCATCACAGTTAAATATTTGTTGACGTGGTGGTACATATTGTATATCGTATGTGTATCAGGTTGCATGTCTGATTTAGGAATTAATCAATATATTTATACTTACCTTTTTTTCAATGAAATCTGTCTGATTACACGTGCCAAATTTACCGGGCTTATCCTGGGCATGCCTCGACACAGCAGCATCATACGTATTACAAACGTGGCCAATCAAAATGGGAGAATTACATTATGGGAAAAGTAGTTCTGGTACTCAGTTCGAAATATATTATGTAGACCGCACATTTTATTTTTGTCAGGTTCTCTAGTTATAATTATGGGGAATTAGGGTGAAAGTTTTACTGAACAAAGACAGGCAAATGCATTGGAAAAACAATGATTGCACGGCGGATGTGTCCCTTTCTGGCTATATTGGACGCTTGAAAAACAAAAGTCCGTAATTCAAAGATAGGCATTGATGGAAAGTGTGTATACTAGCATCGTATCACAAAAACGCACGTCTGTTTGATTGTGTTCGCGCAAACTGATTCACAATGACGTAATCGAGACAGTTGCAATCGAGACGGCAAAACCCACTGGGAATTTACTTTGAAGCTTAGATTTTCTCTCGGAGGAAGTAGGAAGTTGAAAAAAATAATTAATACATAGCTTACACGCGGAATTGTTTTGAAATTTTCAACCGACAAATGACAATTACTAAGAGTAGATTTAATCATGTTGACGCTACAAAAACTGCATCACTTGTGTAGGTTGTATTGGTTAGATCTACAGTGTGCACGGAATGTTTGTAGGAGCGAGCATACTTTTTTAAATGACACGCAATGTGTCGGATCTGTGGTCACCTTCAAGGGACGTGGTAAATATATTAGCAGCTTATTACGGAGTGAAACAGTTAATCGAATGGGGAAATCTTTTCATTTGGAGTCAAAAAGATTATGTACAAACTCAGCAAATCGCAGGTGTTGGCGCTGTGGTTCGGCAGCCACTTATTTTTTTTGCCCATCTTGCAAGCTCGTACAGCCTCCTGCAGAAAGAACCTCTTACTTTGACATATTGGACTGGTGAGACCCTGCTCCTCTTTTTGACAGCTATTGAAACCAAGTTTTTTACTTGGTTACCTATGGATACAGCTAGCTGGTCACTGGATTTGACTGGGTAACGTAGCCTATCACTGAGATACATTTGTGATAGCCTTTATGTGCACAGGAGGAGTGTCAGGACACTATACACTACCTCTGTCTAAAATCCACAATAGTCTATTTACAATGTTTCAACGTTTTAGGCTACAACGTTTCCATAGTAGGCCTAGATAGACTGGTAGACTCTAGATTTGCAAAAATAAAATCAAAACATCACTGTAGTTTTTGCAAGTGATCTGCCAAAGCATTCTTGCAGTTCCATGCAAGGAATATTTAAATTGAAGACTACTGTACCTTCACTTTTAAACCACACATCATTAATAGGCCTACATTTTAATTTCAATCTGTCTCTCTTCCAAGTGAACATACATTTGCTCTAGATACCCAGCGGCTTCAACGAACATATTTACAACTTCAGCGCTCGCTCCACCCAGACAACTTCAGCCAGAAGACATCGGTAGGCTTATAGGCTACGCCTTTTTTATTGTGCTAACTACCTAGGACTAATGTGCTTCATAGCCATGATTTGTTTTGTCATTTTGTTTCGAGATTAATGTTTCACATGAACAAATGATAAACATGGATGCGTAAAAAGAAAATGTTATTTATTTTGTTTACTTACTATTTTATTTTGATTTGATATAGTATGGTGGCTGGTAGCTGTCTGCAGGCATAGCTGACATCTTCCTAATTAACATCCACTCCATCCACCATTTGCCAGTGCACTGCTGTTTGACGGTACTCTGCAGCCAGACAGATGGAATAGTGGATGCTGCTCAATTGCCACCAAAGCATTTCCACCGCTGCATACAGATGATTGTATTAATTAGTACCACTGGCTATCCGTTAATTAGATACCTTCTGGTGTAGAGGGGGCTTAAGGCTATAAATCAGCTGTACAAGGTTACCAGAATGTTCTCATGGAACATGTTATTCCCCATAAGGAAGGGTTGACAGCAGAGCTCCATTCCACTGGGGGTTATTGATTCCCTTTTAAAATTTGACAAGCCTGACAGCTGAAAATACACACTGCCTGCTGCAAGCGTTTCTCGTCCCGTTTTTCTCTCTGTTTTTTTAGGAACATTATTCCACTTGCCACATACCTTTCACACTCTTGTCCCTTGGCAATCTCAAGTCTTACCACCATTATAAATCTGCTGAAATATCCAATTATCGGCCTCACTCAAGATGCCTCCTCTCTTCTGGCAGTTCCCTCGTAGGCATATTCAGAAACAAAGGTGCCAAACACATAGAGACAAAGAAGTGTGAAATGATCCCCATGACCCTGTTGCACAAGAAAATGAGCCAGAATGTCTGTTTACCTATTTGCTCGGATTTGGTCTTTTTACAGTTGTTCCATTTTACTGCTCATGAGAATAAGGTATAGTATACTTTGGTATCTTTATAATGGTTTACTTTTGGTAAACTTCTCTTTATATTGTTTATAGAAAGAGCAAGAATATTCAGCTGAACAGTCTGCATTGGTAAACAAGGCCTATAAGACTCTTCTAAAGCCCTTGAGTCGTGGGCTTTATATGGTAAGAAAAGTCTTGAACTAATCTATTCAGCCACACACCAAAAGAGTCTTTTCCATAGCTGTACTTTTTGCTGCACACACCGTTAAAAAGATATCTCCTGCAGAAGAGTGAAGCTCTATGTGTTTTGTGTGTTGTTAGTGTGTGGCCTGTTATTAAGCCTGTAGTGGTTGATTTTAAGCTGGAGCTCAAGGGCATGCACTTGGAGGAGGGGACCGATATGGCCGCCGACCCCCAGCTGCTCATGGAAGTCATGGAGATCAACGAGGCACTGGCTGCGAGCCGGAGCCAGGACGAGGTCGGCTCAATCGGCCAGTCGATGAGAGGTGAGATGAGAACAGACGGTCCTTATCAGGCAGCAGTATGTCTGTGCTTGTTTGAGTAAAAATATAAGCAGCCCTGAATTTCTATTGCTTGCTTCTCCAGAGAGGCTGAAAGACTTGACGGAGCAAATAAACATCACACTGAATAAAGGTAATGTGCCTTGCTACAACATTTCCCTTTCCTGCAAGCTCTCCGCTCTGACGGCTCTCTTTCCTGACGAGCCTGCAGTGAAGACATAACAGCATTTTTCTTTTCATTTTTTTGCGCTCTCACTGCAAGATGTTGTCATGCCTTCCCCTTCTGCTTTTTCACAGGAGACCTTCAATCAGCCAAAGCGCTACTTTCCCAAATGAAATACTTTGCAAACATTGAAGAAAAAGTGAAAGACAAGCTTTCTGAACTAGCAGAGAGTGGTTAAAGTACCAAATGATCACCTGCCATTTTTTAGTTTTACATATGCAATGCACTGTGATTTTTCAGTGTTACTTTAAACTGCACATTTTACAACTGGCCTAGTTTATATGTTAAATATATATATATAAACATATATTAGGTGTGTTTTTTTATTATTTCAACAATATGTTAATTTCTGTATTTCTGACTGGCTCGCCCATTTCCCACTTTTATTGAACCTTATTATCTCTGGTAATGTATCATATATATGAGAAATAATTTATCAGTTTATGAAAACCACTTTAACTTCCTAGCAAATCAAATTACAGCCTAGCTGAAGTCACATCTCGGCTGTTATTGAATTGGCCTGGATAAAATTATATCATTACCAGTTGTGCCACTGGTCAAAATGAAAGATAAACTCAATTATTTGGCAATTTAATCACCAGTGCTGTTTTATTTTATTTTGTTATTTTTTATGGTTGGTCTGTCTTAAAACACATCTGCCTTTAGAGAGTGTTCCATAACCCAACTGTAGAGGGAAGCATGTTCCTTCAAAAAGCTGAACATCCTCTGAGGAGGAAATTGCTTGGCAGCATTACATGATATAGAGATCTAAGTAACATGAATGCACGCCATGGACATGTGATAGACATGGCGATGGATAAGCTTAAAATGTATGAAATCAATTTTCATTTCATCCCCAGAGATTTCAATCTCTTAATCATGAGATCTTTGAAGATCTTTGATCTTTGCACGCAAGGTTGGAGGCTGGGGCACTCCCTTCAAACAGCACAATTTCTTTCCTCCTCTCATGTTGTTGTACTTTGTAAGCATTTTCAGTGGATTTGAAACATTCGTCATCTGTTTCACACTATGCACCTTACGAAGACTTCTGCAGTCCCCCTCGTTCAACATTGCCCTCATGGTACAAGAGATAATACACTTTCTCCCTCTCTCATTCAAAACACTGGTTTTGCTGGCAGAGGTTGGCTGTCACTCAGATGCACAGGTGAAAAAGCAGAAAAAATCCATACACCACAATAGTGTGTGTGTGTTGTTTTCTTCCCTTCTGAGACCTTGGGAAGAAATCTTGCTGTAACAAGAGCTGACTGGTTGTTTATTAAGTCAGGAACAACAATGTCACACATTCAAGTTTCAATTGAAGAGAAGCTATATCCTTAACACATGTGGAAGGAGACTGAATTAAATAGGGCCCACCCACTGCAAGAGGGGTGGGGGGTTGCAGTCCTATTTATTATTCATACCCCTAATCGGAAGGCATCTACGGTGCCTCCAAATTAATGAGAAAATGTGATCGACCAAGTCTGAGGCCACTGCTGTCTCGGAGGACCCCTAGAAATTGAGTTTGAAAGGAAAGGAAAGGAAAGAGGGGGGGGGGTGTTGAACAGCAGCTCAAGAGCAGCAGCTCACCGGAGAAATTGACTTGGACGGTGGCGGAGAAATGAGCTGGGAACATGTGGTTTCAGATTAAGCAAGGAACTGTGGGCTGGTTTCAGTCGAAGACCAATGGCCCATAGCATCCTCCGATTTTCTTTTTCAGTTGGCAGCATTCAACCTGGCCACTGTGGGAATTGTGAGGATGAGGGGGAAAATAAGGCTTTTCTATGTTGCCTTCTATATAAAGATCTATGGAGAACAGATATAAAGAACAGTAAAAGGTTACTGATATGGTTAAGCTCTCTTTTATTTGGTCTATAAGCTGTAGGAAGCAGGTAGAACCTGATAGCCTTCTTTTTGTGTACAAACCCATTGAGTTTAGACAATTATTACTGCATCAAACTTCCTAGCTCATCTTTGTGGAAATATGCCTGGTTCTTCCAGAAATTCCAGGTATGAAGTACATTTTGCAACAGTATAATTGTAGATGCATTTATCTTTGGTCCTTTTGTGAACAGTGCTGCCTGTGCTCCTCTGGGCATGCCAGGAAAGAAATATTTTCTATTTCCTTCATTTAACCATGAAAATACAGTGTCTCTATTTGTCTATGGCTGCTGCCACTGCCACATCTAACGTCAAAACTAGAGTCTGGGCACAACTGATAGACCAGGCTCGATCCTTGAGGCAGAATCAGCGGATATCTTTTAAACTGGATTGCTCTACGACATATCAAAACCATGTTGGCAAAATAGAAAATAGCCTACCTTTGAAATGAATGACTTGAGTGCCTTTTTCTGCCCAACTTTCAAAGAAAAGCCCAATTCAAATGGACACTATTCCTGGGCCACTTGGTTGACAACCCTGTCATTATCCTGCTAAGCCCGCCCGAGCACTATCCACAAAGTTGATGTGATCTTACCACTAAAGTGGATTTTTAGGCTACTACTTGGGCCAAGGTGTAATCTCATGATAGCTACTTGAAAGCCAAATGTGCATTTCGCGCATTCACATTCACACACTCAAGTGGTATGCCCCAGTTCTTAGACCAGGGCAAACCAGACTATAAAATCAAAATGTGTAGTCTGGATAAGACTGATGATACTGGACTCGATCCAAAGGATTGAATCAGCAAATGTCTTTCAAACAGCATCTGTCCAATAGCTAGATTCCTTGGCCAAGGATCCAGGGAAATGTCTAGCAATGCCATTTATGTCCACAAGGAGGGCACTGTTAAAGTTACTGCTGCTGACCAGCTTCTGCCAGCATATTCTGTACTTGGTTGGCCACAAACCACAGACAAGGCCAAAGGTCATGGACCTAGGATATTAGCTAAGCAGTGATTGCTTCTTAAGTACTTAGAAAAAGAAAGAAGAAAACTGTTTTAGTTTACTTTATCAATTGTCACTGTACCTGCTCATTGAAATTTATTTTTCATTTGGTCTTTACTGTGATTACTTATTACTTTTTTATTTTTTACTTAGGCTCAATTACTTTATCACACAAGATAAAAACACATACCTCAAAGTAATTGATTTTTCAGTTTCCTTAACAACTTAATTTTTGTGTGTTATATATTATTATTGCAGACACATGTCCATATGTTACACAAAAAGAAACAGTATAAATAGAAATTTTTGAAAATGTAAAAAAATAATAATAAAAAAAAACCAGAAAGCAGCACATCAATATTCATTTGTTATCATGTGTGTTATTTATTTTTCACAAGAAGCCTGTTCAACATCTCTTAGAATTCCATATTGATCAGTGTCATTATGCGTCTTTCAGTTTAGCTTTATTCTTAGAGTGTTGTGTATTATGGACAGATATTTCCACATTTCCATAACTTCAAGGAAGTTTTTTCAAGGAAGGGCCTTGAAAAAATGTTGCTAAAGCTTGATGAGAAGTTTTCTTCTCTTCTATCTTACCTTTGAACACCAAGGAAGTAAACTAAAGACAAGCTAAACTACATGTGCAAAGCAATAAACTTTAAGCATTAGACTACTTTCTGACTCAAGTAGGACAGCTGGCTTCATCGAAACTGTAATATGTTGGCTTCTGTTCAGAGTGTTATAACAACTTGGGATGCTATTCCCTTGCCATTAAAGACACGTGAGATTAATACCACACAAGTCTAAATGCAGTATAACTGGCCCCCTTTTCTCACAGCTGCTGTGTGTATGAATTCCCCACGGTATGAATCTCCCTGAAGCAGCTCTTGCAGACTTTAAATATCAGATGTGCCCAGAGACTTCTCTACCAGGGAAAAAGCTTGCTCCAGCATCACTGGGCATATCTGCCATTTTGACAGGGGCTGAGTGGGGGAATCATCCTGGCCTCGTCACGATTATTAATTCCTCCCAGCTTTCCCCCTGCAGAACATGTAATCCCTTCCCAAACATGTGCCATTAAGATGCTGGCCAATTAATTACCTAACAGAAAAATCTTGTGCTGGTCTCCATCACAGAATGGATTACTGAAGTAGGCCACATGAAAGCCCGAAAGAAAACCTCATTTAGACTTCAGACTTGGTATGTTTCACTGTACTGTCAACACAAGAATGCTCGGGCAGAATAACATTTCCTTCACCCCTCGTTATTTTTATATGTCTTTTTTCATTTTTAAATAGGTGATTACAAAGTGACGCCCAACCATGAGTGGTCCCAAGAGAACCAAGAATGAAATTCAGACGGGTCGATAGAATCCTGAAGCAGATTAGTTGTGTACGGAAATCGATTGCAAAAATCAAGACGGCTGAGAGAGAAAGAGCTCTCAGCTCTCTGTTGTGTTCAGCTTGCAGCATGAGCATCAGATATCTGGAAACGTGACAAAACACATCCTCTCCGCCGCTGTGCTCCTGCCCCATGGGAAAGGAAGCTCCGATTTTAATTAAAGATTGGTAGGGCATCGTGAGCATCACAGGGAATCCTCCACTTCAGCCCCCATTCTTATGAAACGTCGGAAGGAATTGTACCAAGGAATTCTTTAAAACACCACAGTTTTTTATGCGTTTTATTCATTTATTGGATGTTTTTGACGGTCATAAGCAATCATTAAAAACAACACAAATTAGGGGAGGAATGGATCTTGAGGCATCTGGATGGTTGAAGGGTGGAGATGAGTCGTCCCATCTGTGCTTACCCGTGATATTTACATAATTCACCTCAGCTTCTTTAGTTCCAGGTATGGTGATCTATATTTTGAACATCCGTCACATCGTCTATCACTAATACACAATGCAGACATATCACAGAGACAGAACACACACACACACACATGCACACATTCAGTACACACGTCTGCTTTATTTCCCCCTAGACCAAAGGGATTGGGCTTTGCATTAAAGTCTCTGAAAAGGCTGGAGACCACCTATTATTCACTTATGGCTAGTTATGGCCTTGAATAATGACAGTGACCAGTGATGTGGATTCTTTGGAGTGAATCTGTGGACTATGATGAAATTTGGCCCATAAAAGCTAAAATGTCGGGCCCACAAACAGACCAATAGAACATACAGGAGAGGATAAAAAAGTATCCTTCCAATTCTGCCTTTGTGTGTGTGAGTCCCTGTCCGTGTTTTTGTCCGTGTGTGTGTGTGCGTGTGCATGCACGTCTGTGTGTGTATGTCTCTGCAGGTTTTAACAGTGGTGTAACGTTTTTTTTTCTTCTGCAGTCACTGTTTCCATGCCAACGCAGACTTCGGCTGCAACTTTACAGCGCAATAAACACAAATGGCTGATAATAGATTTCATATTCACCACACCTCCATTGATCTTGCCTCACTTCCACACAGACACGGGTGGTTTGTGAATGCTGAGCAGTCACTGGCAACAGATGGCAACAGCTTACCGTGGCCAGATCTAATGCCTTCATCACACTCCTCTGACATTTCCGTGTTTAATTGTAGCCGTGGGAAATGATGCCATACAGGTTGACTGCTGAAGGGCAAAGGTTAGACTGATCAAATGAGGGGCACTAAATTTCACCCTTATCTTCTGAGTGCTTGTAAGTTGCATTTACTCCACACACACACACACACACACACACACCATATTGATAAAGAAGTCGTGTCAGTTCCTCGAAAAGACATGGTTTGTATCTCAGCTGTTCATGGGAGCATGGAAAAATGTGACACCTCAATCCGTTTATTTGAATGAAACGATCCCCTTACCATTCTATTTCTATTAGCATTACAGTGTCATGCTTATTAAAAGAGTTGTTTTGTGGGGACCCCAGGGAGGATAATGAATTAGTGTATGGCAGGAGAAAGGGACTGTTCTCCTGGGCTTCCTGCTGACATGTTGCGGTTATTGCACTTGACTGGACAGTGACCACATAACTCACTTGTGCCAACACTTAAATTGAAGGCTGACTCGGAGGCGTCTTCTCTTACTGACCTGTGCAGAGTCGGGTGGCTTGTGAAATCCCACTGCTCCACCTTGAGCAATAGGTTTTTGGTCTTTGAAGTTTTTTTTTTAAGATAACCACTTTTTGGGGGGCTGCCTGTTGTTGCCTCCAGTTATGTGGAGTTTTGATAGCTGGGATAGCCGCCTCCTGAGCGATGAGACTTGTGATGATGTATGATTTTTGCTCTCAGATCCTTGCCAATCACTACTAGAAAGCGAAACACATCCTTTTCAGTTGATGCCGGTGAGAAGCCCATCCATCTTTGATCCTGTGTCTGTAATTTGGCAAGGACTGTTCTTTTGATTAATTCGCTCTCTGCGCCGGTCCTTGGAGCTTAAAGATCAGCCGGTGACAGATTAATGGGACTCTCATCCTTACCGTAACACCCATAACTGTGTAATTATATGACCGTATCAAAGAGTTATGGGAGACGTATACTCTTCACTAAATATAATGATGGCAACATCATTCCCCATTAATGTGCTATATTGAAGAGACCGTCACCTCTACAGTGTATGTCAACAGACTGTTCAGTTACCAGGGCTATAAACTGGTAAGTTATACAGTACACTGACACTGCTGTCAAGAGCCAATGACTGAATTGACAACACATAAAACACCCGTAGGCTAATGAAACTGATTAATTCTTACCTATGAGCAGTGTTGTACAGGTTGCTCAGGGGAAGTAGTAAGTAATTACTTATCAATCATAAAATCATGATATCCTTCTACTTATCACCTAATTAGTAATTAACTACAAATTAGATGCTACGTAAGGTCAACTTCCACAGACGTATTAAACATTATTCAGCCACCTGCAGTTGCAGAAAAGTACATACTATTGTACTCTCAATTTCTTTTGGTTGACATTGATAGAAAAAAAAATATGTTCAGTCCAGTCTGGTCCACAGGTAACATAACATTTATTTTACTTTTGTGTTACAGTATTTTATTACTTGGTTAGGGGTATGGAGGGGAGTTTAGGCAAAGTGAAAAATGCTACAGGAACACATTTTCCAACACTGGCTATGACACAGAAGAAGCCTAAGAAAGACAAACTGACTGTAAACCTGTAGGGATGGGATCTTGACTGTAAAGTTGTGCCAACACAATGTCTCAGCGTGACATGGCATTAGCATTTGGCATATGTTTGGCGTAATCTTCTTTTCCCATACCTCTTAGTATGCGGTAATGGATGTAGTCCTCCTTCGGGCAGAGAGTCCAGTTAAAGTGGGACTCTTCTGTGAAATTGGTTTTCAGGCAAGAGCGTGCTTTGTTGAAGTGCTAGCATTAGTTTGGTGCGCCCCAAGAAAAACTAGCCTGACTAAATAAATGGATGAGCGTGGCTTTCGAGTCGACTCAGCGGTTAAGTCTGAATTGCTCTGTGTGTTTGACGAATTATGTTTTATCCTATGAGGGCTGTAAGTGGCATAGTGAGCCTGGGCCTCGATAGAAATGCAATTTTCTCCCTGCAGATGGTCTCATTGGACACATGATGTCTGCTATCTTGGCGAGAAGGTGTTTTTTCCCCTCCCCCGGTTGGCTCTATGGGAAGTTCAACATCTCAATCTGTAAGCCTGACTGGCAAGGAGAAACACACAGTTCTTCATTATGCTTTCATTAGATTTTTCAAAATACACACTGCCATCGACACAATCAAATATCTAAAGTAGCTCTATTGTGCATTTCAATAAAGGCATGCTATGCTGTGTTTTATAATGACGTCCTTTAGTCACAATCTTGTAATTCTATCCCATCATACCCTGGCATAACCGATTTGCATGGTAATGAGCGAGCATGTTACCATTCCAAACAGTTACCAGGAGCGAGACAAATGATGGGAATTTTTTGTTCTCTCAGAGCCCAAATGTACCAACAAGAGAATGAGAGAGAGACAGAGGGGGAGGAGTGGGCAATTTTCTTCTAAGCCTCATTTTTTTGTCTGTCGTCAGCATATTTGGAACACCTTACACCATCAGTTATTTGTCAGGCCCTGGACAGAGGCCCTTAAGTCCCCTGCCACAGACTTTGCTTGGCTGGAGGCTTCTAGCGAGTGTAATTAAAGTGTGCTCTGTCGGTGGGCCCACTTTTTTGCTCCAGGAGGCACGGGCAGAGGCGCGCTAGGCAAACAAATGCTAGGCAAACAGATGGAATGGTCGAACTGGAGTGACACACATGGCAGCTTGCCAGTACCGGAGCAAGAGGCAAATCCTACACATGCCAGGCCAGGGCTTAAAGAAGGGAAGAAGCTTCATTATGTTAAGTACATGTGGGTCAAAAATTTTCCCAGCACTCTCTCTCTCTTCTTCTGTATCACTCTTCCTCTCTCTATCTCTCTCTCTGACTGCCACTCTCCGCTTCCATCCTGCTGCTGTAGAATTGCGACAGAGCAACCAACTTCTGGGTCAAGATGATGCAAGAAAAACATCCATTTTAATACCTTGGAAAATGTTTCTCGGTCCTCACAAGGACAGATAAAATTGTGGGGCATATTTACCCATTACATTCCTGGTTTTGACATTAATGAATTCTGTTTATCTTTTAGATTCTGCAGGGTACTGTTTGCATATTGAGGAGCAATTTGAACTGAAGTACTATTCCCTAGCACTATGCTCCTTAAGGTTTCTGCTATGTAGCTTGATTGTTATCCTCTTTTTGTAAGTCGCTTTGGATAAAAGCGTCTACTAAATGCATAAATGTAAATGTAAATGTAAATGCAATATGTTGCACACTGCTCTTTAGTATGCTACAGATACGTATGTGTGTGACTGCATGTCTCGGTATGAGCCAATGATTTTGTTTGTGTGTGTGTGTGGATGTTATGGGAAGGGAAGGTGTTTGTGCCGGTGAGTTTTCCCCGGAATAAATCAGTGCTGCCAGTGCAAAGGCAAGAATTGCAACAGGGCATAGAATTCAGAGCTACATCCAAATTGAACAATGAAATATTTATCAAGGTTGAGTGCGGTCTATTTACGGCCACGTATTTACGCTCCTGTTCTGAGGCTCCGGGAGAGCAAATACCTGGGCCCGTGTTTGTGTGTCCTTGGAATCGCAGGCCCTTTGTTAGAAAATCACATTCAGTGGAACGGAGTGGGAGGAAAAGCGTTCCTAGAGTCACATTTTCTCTTAAGAGTTGCCATCCTTGGCTAGAGAGCCTGCGGTGCATCGTCTACGAACAGCCACTGGATCCTACACATCATAAAGAAGTTATGACTAGAGGGACGATCTCTCTCTGCCCCTGTTCCTTCCTCTAAGTTACACCGGAAAACGGCATGCAATGGTGGGTAGTGGGTGGTGGGTTTTTAGAAATAAAGTTTATTATTTAGCTTGGCTCACCACTACCCACTCTGCTTGAGTTTGCACCTTGATATATTTGCATATAGGAGGTTTTGTATTTTCCTTGTAATTAGTAGCAAATTGATCTCCGCAATGTTAGACAAATTTAATAAGATGTTATTCCCAAGATTGATCCCTCCCTCGCCGGAATGGAAAGTAAATGTTTTACAAAAGAGCATGATGTGTTCGTCGGAGGCACTGTACCCCAATTTTTGATGCCGAAATCTTCAATCACTGTTTATGATTAGGGGGGATGAGGAAGAGCTTCATTTCATTCCCAATGTAAAACCATCCCCACACAAACTCCCAGAAGGATGTGATGGGGTGTGTATGGTAATGTGAATTATGTCTGTTTGCACATGTGCCTGTGTGTGTGTGTGTGTGTGTGGTAGGTTGGGGTAATCAAGGCATCAGCCTGAAGTTTTCTCCCTGCTACCCAGATGAAGTGACAATCAGCATGGCGATGTAACTGGAGCCCCTGCTGTTGTCAAACAATCCTGGAAGAGCGGTGGCGGCGGTGGCCCCCAGGGACCACCCTCAGCTAATCGCAGCAAACGGGGAATGAAACCGTTGTGACACACAGTGACTGGCTGCTTTCCCTCCACGGATTCTCCTCCCACTCCCCCCCTTTGCCTCTGCCCGCACCACTCGGCACGCGGCTTGCCTGCCACGCATGAATCATTCACCAGCCAGCAGTTTAAAGAGGGTCGGGGGCTGAGGGGTGAAGGATAGCGAGATGTGTGGGGACTGGCATGGTTTCACTGTGTGTGTGTGTGTGTGTGTGTGTGTGTGTTCATGTCTGCGTGCGTGTTTTCTTGTGTGTGTGTGTGTGTGCTCGTATGTATATACATGTGTGTGCATGTATGTGTCTGAGTATGGTAGGTGTGTGGGCATGTGTGTACACCTCTGTGTAGGTGTGTGTGTGTGCGCGTGCATACTTTTTGGGTGAAAGGGTTGTAGGTGTAGCTATTGTAATTGTCATTTTACCTTGCCAGTCACTGTTGGCATCCGACTGTGGCAGCACCTCCGTTCCCTCTTGTGTCTTCCATGTGGTTTAATGGGATTCAACCCGGGACTATCAACAGCGCCTCTTTGTCAGCTGCTGTCCTCCGGCTGTGCCGAGGATCATCAGCTGGAGAGGCAACACCTGACAACCCCCATCCAAGTGCTCCACAGCACCTTTCAACACAAGCGCCTCATCAGGAACGCAGAGAAGACTTTTGGGAGCCACAACAAGGCAACTTGCTGACACCAAAGCAAGTGACTTGACAAGGATTTTTTAGCTGCATTAGTACTCCAGTGTTCCATTAGTCCCTTCCTCTCCCAACCTCACTCCTGTCCCCTCCTCCCCAGCACCAAGCAAAAACAAACAAAAAGCATGTGAGCACAGTCCGAATCATCAAGATAAGTATAATCCGCCTCTCCACATTAAGGTTTGATTATGTTCGTCAAAATTGAGCTCGTGCATTTTGGTCTCGTTTAACTTGGGAGCGTAATTGGTCCCTTTGTGATTGTGAAGCTATAACTTCTGTGTGTGCAACTTCTGTGTGTGTGTGTAAAAATCCTGATTTTTTTCTGTGCCCTGAATAACATAATCGTCAAGGATCTTACCACACTGATCACATCATAGTGAATGATTTTGTGTGTTGATTTAGATCACTGGGGACCATTATCGAGCGTATGCGGAAATCCCAATAGGCTTTGCAACCTCCCAGATGTAAGACAAAAAAGTCCTTCGAAAAGAACTACTGCAGTGTAGATCTCTCCAAAAGACCATTTTCACTAATAGCCTCCTTTAAGGACTATGAGAAAGTGTCTGGTGTTAGGAGTGCAGAATCACTGGACTACAGCTCATTGCAGTAAATATGGCAAAAATAAGATGGACCACATATAGAATAGCATGTTTTCTAAATTCCAGCATTTTGTAAAATTAACACTAAAAAATACATGATTGCTGACTGTATTGGTCAATGAAGGTTCAGCAGGGTAGCCTCTTGACTGCTCCTCTGCATCTCAGAACACTTGTACCAGCTTCCTTTCAGCCGAGCCCATACGAAACATGGGAACACGTTGGGAATAAATGTACGAAATCTCAATCCTCTGTTGCTCTCAGTGAAATGACTTATGCAAAAGGGTTCAACAGGTGGACTATTGTAATTGATGTGTATGGTAATGGGGTTAGGTTTGTGTGTGTGTGTGTGTATGTATGTGAAAAAGTGCTTAGGAACGGATCAGTATCTCGTCCCCTTAAACTTCCTCATTTCAGGGAAGCAAGCTCACTCTCTCACACTGGCACCCCATTTTAATTTCATGAGGCTTAATGCCATGGAAATCCTGCTCTGTTGTTTGGGTCAGCAGAGGGAGGGTCGGCTCCACTCCATCCAAGGGAGTGTGGCACTCACATTCCGACTGCCAGAACCTAGTGGAAAAATCCGGAAAAAAGGCAGACCCTCTGCTCCAAGTGGGTTTCTGGCTGTTTGCTGAATACAAAATAGACTGACAGAAATAGAGTGTGAGAGAGAGAGATAGTAGAAGTGCATGGGAGAGAATGAGTAGAGATAAAAGAGAGAAGAACCCCTCCTGATCTCATTTTCAAACTTTAAGGGGATATCATCCGCCAACCATGCCTCAGACATAATTAAATTGGCATGTCATATTTCATTTCATTACAGAGCTGAGCCTGAATGCTAACGACCAAAGGAGCCTTCTTTTAAAGCTTCTCGGTTTCTTCCTCCTTTCTCCTCAACGCACATTTTCAGAGACTGTAGAAATAATGAAAAAAAAAGAATTCCCAGAATCCTCACTGTGCCTGATCACACACATTGGACTTGTCTTCATTTGGGAGTGTTTTGCTCCCTTTTACTCCCTTTAAGTGTTAATGTAGGTGACACCGGGGGAGAAGCAGCTAAATCAATTATGTCTAAATAATGAGCAATGCAATCAGTAGGAGTTGCTTTAGTTTGCTGGTCCGGGGCTGGGGGCCTGTGAATTGCAGATTGTACTCGCATCAAAGTCACACACACACACACCGGATGGAGGGAGACAAACAACATCTCCTGACTGTCGCATTGACATAAGGCTTTTACGTCAATCTCATTTCTTTCTTTCTTTCTGACTGTCCTTTTTTCCGTGAGCAATTAATTTAAACATGTAAACAGGTAATGCATGTTGACTGCCACATACGTCATGTTTGTGGGATCGCAGCTTCTCCATGTTGTTGTTCTGACAAATGATGGTCTCCTTGGCAAACACACAGAGATAGGTCTCTCACAGCTGCCGCTGCAGGCCCTCTTATACTGTATCGATGGGATTTGGAAAAATCAAAGGGAATGCCCCTGCCCCCCACCCCAACACACACACACACACACACACACACACACACAACCTTTGAATTTATTCCCTTTGTCTGCTACTTTTCAGCTAATTAAATTTAATCCGGTAGTCAGTGTTACCGGTTTCAAACAGCATAAGAATCACACAAATATGAATCACATGCCGTGGCTAAATTAAGACTCACGACCGCCTCGCTGGTAACATCACCAGTTTATCCTTTTTTCCTTTTTAAGCTCCCAGAGAACACAATCCCGAATGATAGTGAATCTCAGGGAGGAAAAGCCACACTGCTGTGATGCCCAGGGCGGAATGAGCCGCTTGGTGCACACAAGTTAAAAGTAAACAGGAAACTGTGTGTGGTCGGCAGGAACAGAGGGAGGGAGGAAAACTCCTGACTGGGACAAACGCGTCAGTAGAAACATGTGCCCATGTGCAATTGCCTGGAAGGGGCATTCTCATCCATAGATAGAGAGACAGAGAGAGAGAGAGAGAGACAGGGAGGGACAGAACTGTACCCGGGAAGTACCGGGGAGAGAGAGAGAGACGAAGAAGGACAGAGTGAGAGCACCAGAATGGAGAGAGGGAGAGAGAGAAAGAACTGTAGAGTGGAAGGGACAGAGTGAGGGAACCAGAATGGAGAAACACAGAAAGAAAAGATCAAGAAAGGGGTAAAGGGAGAAGAAATAAGGGATTGAGCTTGTGAAAAAGAAAGATATGGCAGGAGAGAGAGACAATAGAAGAAGGAAGATGTAAAAGGAGACGGAAATAAGAAGGGATAGAGCATGTGAGAAAGAAAGAGTGTTAGATTTGTCAGGAGTGCAAAAATGGGGTGAATGCAGATGAGAAGAGAAGAGAATGAGAGGAAGGTGCAAAATTGATCTATAGTACCTTTCAATGTGCCGAGGGATAATCACTTTGTTGGTGTAGACAAGCTGATAAAACTTCATGCACGGCTTCACACGCTGTCAGGAGCGGCGAGCCGGAAGGCCAATGTGTCTACTCATTATTCTGGTGGACCATCTGGAGCCTCTGCAGCTGCCAGTGGCCCGGGTCTCTGCTGGGCCCAGCACCCCTGCGGCCGCTGAGGGCCAGACCAGACGCCGTCATCGCCACCACTACCTGTGTTAGACGCTCATCGGCCCACTCCGCCTATAGGCTTAGCTCGTGCCGCAGAGCCGTCGACAGGTTCTGGGTGCACATGCAGCTTCATCCACTAGGGCCTTCACCTCTTGAGCCAGCCCCTAGATGGCACTAGAGATCCAGATTAAAAGTCATGAAAATCTGGAGCTCAATTATTAATGACTCGCAGGACAAACATACTGAGAATCCCTTCTCCCACCCACCCCCTGTACCCCCAAACACACACAGACATTCGGTGTTATTGTTTATTATTTATACTTTAAGACTAGTAGTGTTTTTGGTGTAATAGGAAGCAAGGTAGCAGTAATGTCACTGCGTGGGAGTCATAATTATGTTTTGATACCAGAAGCTGCGGCAGCAGTGGACCTGCTTTGTACTGGACTGGCGACCAGAGCATGCCGCAGACAGAGCAAAAACACCCGAGGCAAGAGAGAGAGATAGAGAGAGAGCTCATTGTCTTGCTTGGATTCACACCAGTGCAGATGCTACACTCACAGACCAGACTCCAGAATTTAGACATCCATATGTGGGTGGTTGAGACAAACACACACACACACACACACACACACACACACACACACACACACACA
>JAGFZM010001132.1:1793632-1824768 GCA_017657215.1 Limnothrissa miodon
ACACACACACACACACACACACACACACACACACACACACACACACACAAAGGCACACTACTTCTTCATATTGACCCAACAAGAAAAGAAGGCAGTCAATAAATCTGTTCTGTTTATGCACCGACTGTTATGACGTCCCCATTTTCATGCTCATCTTAAACTGTGCTCTGTCTCCCAGCATTTCCGCCGGTGAATAGACACACTGAGAGCATGGGTGCTTATTTAGATATTTCCCTCTCCTTACTGCATGGCTGGACGTATACTTTCTTTCTGCACCCAATCCATTAGCAACGACAGCAGCGTCTGCTCAGCCATACAGTCAGTTCACAGATCCCCATGACTCCCCCCTCTTTCTTCTCTTTCTCTCTTTCCCTGTCTCTCTCTCTCTCTCTCTCTCTCTCTCTCTCTCTCTCTCTCGCTTTAAATTCAATTCAGGGAAAGCTTCATCGGCATGAACATTTCAATAACATTACTGCCGAAGCTCAATTGCATATGTGCACAAAGTAGATGCATAGAAAGGTCTCTCTCTCTCTCTCTCGCTCTCTCTTTCTCCGTCTATCCACAGTCTGCCACCAGTGTGCTGGTGGTGAGTGAGGTTCACCAGGGATACTGGCAAGGCCCTCGAGATGCCTGGGTCTGGGCGGCGTGTGCGGTTAGCTAATCAGAAACAATGCTTTCCAAATAGGTCATGATGGCTGCATTCTCTACTCAGCAAAAGCCTCCAGTTATGAGACAAAAAAAACAGGAAAGGGAGATAAAAACAGGAAGAGAGAGAGAGAGAGAGTGCAGAAGAAAGAAAAGAGATAGAAAGAGAAATAAAAGAGAGGTGGAAAAGTGAAGGAGAAATGAGAAGTGGTGGAGAAAGAGATAGAAAGAGATAGAAAGAGTGGGGAAAAATGAGAGAGGTGAAGAAAGAGCAAGAGAAGGAGAAAACATACAGATGAATCTGCTCAGCACCCACAGCAGCTTCAAGGAGAGCCAAGACTGCCCTTCTGGCATTTGGCTTTGACGTCACCTGCAGGGGGGCAGCACTGCCAGCACAGTCATGAGGGAGGAGAAGATGAGCTGTGCAGGAGGGGGCTAGGAGGAGGAAGGGGAGGAAGGGGTAGGTAGGCAGGAGAGGGAACCGGCCCAGCAAGTGTGGAAGCCAGCCGAGGAAATTTAAGTCCCTGTGTTTTGTCATGGTTGGCGTCACTACATGGAGACTGAAGATAAGAGGCAGCCAGGACACTAAGCCCGTCGCTGGAGAAAGAGAAAGAAAGAGAGGGAGAGAGAGATGTGGTAGGATGAAGGGGTGGTGGGTTGAGGGGGGGGGGGGAAGCAATAGAACAGTACACAGCAAAAATAGATCGTAGACAGAAGCAGGAAGATGAGACTTTTGCTTGGTTTGCTGACTTTAAGCACTGTCTTCAGGTTGGTGTATGTGTGGTACTGTATCTGTGTGTGTGTGTGTGTGTGCAGTATCAGGTGAGAAATGACCTGGGCAGGTAACAAACTCTTAACACAGTTTTTAGTTCGAACATACCCTAAGTGTGAGTTTAGAAATTGAAACTGCTACTTCCTCTCTCTGTTATAGTTTGAAGGCAACTCTTGTTCACAGCTTCAAATCACATGTTTCGTGATAAGAGGAACTATCAACTCTTTTTTTTTGGTTTGTTGTGTTTGGTGGGCTTTCATGCTGGAACTTGTGTGTGTGTATGTTTGTGTATGTGTGTGTGTGTGCATGTGTGTGTTTGCTCTTCCAGAATACTGAGCTAGTGGTCTGAAGATAGGGATGGGTAATAATAATGCCAGAGCAGAGATAGCGAACGGTGACACAAGACTGTGGCAGTCGCGTAATTGATAATAGCTGCAAGACACACGCTGTACATGAATGGAAACAGGCAGGGAGACAACTATTGGTTCAGTGGAACCAAACAGCCATGTTTTCCCATCTGTGAGTGGAATTGCTAAACAGTCTTCCAAAGAGGGGGGAAATTTACTGTGAGAATTTGCTTTTGAAAAAAGAATGTGTATTTGCCCGTGTTTGCCTGTGTCTGTTTGCCAAACGTTTTAGCTTATCTGCGAGCTTGTGTGTTCGAATGCATGCATGCCCATCTGTGTGTTTGTGTGCCCATGCATGTATATGTGTGTATCTGAGCTCATGTGTACGTATGTGTGTATGTATGTGTTCCTCAGAGTGCCTATCTCTGTATGACCACGTTGTTATGTGTGTCTTCCTATGTGCATGTGTGTGTGTGTTTGTGTGTAAGCATGTGTCCTAGGTGTGAGTGTGTGCCATGTCTGATTATGTGGCGTTTGCCCTGGCTGCAGTTCCAGCAGCTCCAGGGCCGCTCAGCAGACTGGGACTGCAGCAGCTGTCAATTATGCTGAGATTAGGCTTGCACCTTATGGACCGAGGGCCAGCCAGCACCAGGCTGCTGCTGCTCCTGTTGCCTTATACGGAAGGCCACTTATCAGAGGGCAGCTGAATCCATCCTCTTCTCCTCAGGGTGCCAGTGCTGTCAGGGGTCTCCAACTCGCTCCGTTACTGTGGAGGATCAGCCAGAGCTTTAACACATACATGTATCTCACCGTTCATACACACACCTATATATATGTATGTGTGAGTGTGTATGTGTGTGCGCGCGTGCATGTGTGGATGTCACATTCACACAATTATAGCCTTTCTGTCTCTCATGCTGTCGAAAAAGCATTACACACACACACCAAAGCACTACTGTCCCCCTATACACTCCCCTGCACACACAAACACACTTCTTCTTCCTTTTTTAAAACAAGCACCACACACACACACACACACACAGACAGATCCCAGATGCCTACTTTATTTTCACTCTCTAAACTGCGTAATGAGCGTGTCTCTCTCCAAGCTCACAGTGCACTTGCAACCCAAAGAACACACACTAATTGACAGGCCACAGAGGCAAGCTGTATTTCCATTGAGCAATTTAAATTTTGCACAATGTGTAAGTTTGTGTGTGTGTGTGTGTGTGTGTGCGAATGCATGTCTGTATGTGTATGTGTGTGCCATAGAGGGACAGAGAGAGAGACATTTTTATATTTTTCTCTGTAAATGTTTGCGCGTGCATGTGTGAGTGAGGAAGCGCCAGGCACAGAACAAAAATGCGAGAAGGGTCACAGTGTGTGGGCAGCTGCATGTGTACACGTCTCTGATTCTTTGTTGGACAGTGACTATTAAACGCACACAGGTTTGTGCACAAGTCTGGTCTTTAAACTGTAGTCCAGGGGCCATCAACTGTATTTGTCAGAGGGCCTGAGTTTTACCAGACAGTCTCCTTGGGGGCCGGACCCCCTAGAAGAAAATAAAAAAAAAATCTAATTTTGGCATAACATTATGTTTAATGTTTATACTTTTTCCATTTCATTACAAAACTGAAGGTATTTGATTTAGGCTCCCATCACTTATACGACCGTCAACCACAAGGAGTAATAGATATTTTGCCTCAACTTAGTCAATTAGGCTTTGTCAACTTTATTTATCGAGCACTTGAAAAACAAACACGGAAGAAGTAACAGGAAAGGGTCTCTTAACAGAGGTAAAATGACACTCTCAAAGACCATGAAACGCAAAGTTGATGTAGAAAACAGGTCCTTCAATGATGACTGGACAGAAAAATAGGCCTACGCATTCATCATGCCAACCTTCCAAAATGCGTTACCAGTAGCCTATGCCTAATTTGCAGCAAAACTTCAAATTCAAGGTTAGAGAAAAATCGCCACATTGAAATCTGCCTACTCCTGTGCGAGTGGCATTATTACCCAAACTTTAACTGATCAAGAGAGTGACGTGTGCATCACTGCAGACTGTTTGGGTGCTTTGTGGACATAACCGACTTTTCACGGAAAGTGAGGTTTTATCAGTCAACCCAGTCTTTGTAGGACTGTTTGCGCATAAGTCTGACAGCGTCCAAGCCTGATGTGAAAAAGTAAAAGTGAGAAATCTATCTTTAGCCATTGATTAAGAACTGTGAGTAGCCCGTTCAGCATTGTTATTTGAATTCAAGCCCACTTAACGGTTCATTTGATTTGCAACCATTATTTGTGTTTTGTTCTGGTAGGCCTACCAGGTTATTTATTTATCATGCTATTTGAAGTTGTGCCAGATTGTTTTTCCTCCTTTTTTAGTCGTGAGGAGTCTGCTAGTTTCAAGCACGTTGTTGAAACTGTTAAGTAAGGGCATGAGGAAAAGTTTTTTTTTGAAACAGTGAATGCTCAACGCTGCATAGTCTGTCCGAGTCTGGCCATGATTTTGGAGTGTAGCCTAAATATGGTGATAAATGGTGGTTATTCTGACAAGAGACTCAGTTGTTGTTATTTTTAGTTGCTTTAATAGTGTGGACCACTCTTTTTTTTTTTTTTAACTTCACAATTTTGGAATCCAGTCGCTGGCCGGACTGAACGGCTCAGCGGGCCGCCAGTTGATGATCAGTGCTGTAGTCCATCAAAAAAAGGCATCTTTTATGCATGGTAGACTAGTGAAACCTATTTCCCACAGTGTAACTCAAAAACTAATGTGGAATAAGATTCTCACTTGTCCAGGTCATCATGCTAAACAAAAGGTGCTTGTATGCAGCTGGAATTCTTTCTGGGGTTAAATTACCCATAATAATAACAAAATACTACATAATAATAACAAAATACTACATTATAATACACAAAAGAAACATGTGGTAAATGTGGTAACAAATTCTATGCACCCAGTATCCGCATTGTAAATGCATGCATATAGGGTTATATAATGTACTCATTATAGTCCTATATTCCCAAGTCCTATATTCACTTTAGTGTTAATAAATACTTTCTTTAGTGTTACTTTAGTGTTAATAAAGACTCAATAGTCCTGCACGGCCATCCCTTGCACCCTGGATTATTAACATCACATTCTGTATAATTGAAATCTGTTTAGAATGTCACAAGGTGTTAATTGGCATTTAGGTAATACTGAACTCACCATTCTTAAAGCATTATAATCCCATTCACAAAGCCAGATGAATACACAATTACTCATTAAAAGCAATAAGACATTAAAGAAGGGCAAAGCAACGATCTGTTTTTTTTCTCTCACAAGCTCCCTCTAACATCCTCATCAACCGTTCTTTTTTTGGGGGGAAATGACTAAGCTTTCAGCTCTTTTTCAGCAATGCCCTGATCAGAATAATCATACGGTACATTAATGTCAGAAACAATGGACAAAAACAAATGTATCAAAAACTATAAACAAACGTTTTTTTAAATGCTTTGTGACACTTCACGTAAACCCTGGCTTGAGTTAAGGCTTGACTCATGAGAATGTATACACAATTAGGAATACTACTTTTGATCTCATTTTGATCCTTTTTAGATGCATTAATAATGCTTTATGCTTTATGGTGTATAGAAAGTGTTGCCCAGCTCATTGTTCCCTTTACTGTCCGTATTTACCTCAGCTAACTGAAATGCCATGGCTCATTATATTGCTCTCAAATCAGCCTTCAGACTGAATGAAGCACAAGGCGGTGACAGGTAACAAATGTCTTGGAGCCACAGGTAATGAAGACATCTCTCTACTGTCCCACTGGAGCAGATTATGAGGGGTGGTGACGTGGCAAGGTCCTTTGTCAAAAAGCTCACGCATCAATGTGTAGATGCCGAATGGTGTTCAAAGTATGCTATATGATAAATGGAGGTGTCAGAAATACAGTCAAGGATGAGCTGAGCCAGTTGAAGGCAAATTTGTGAATTAGTTGGTGCTGATAGTCTTTACAGCAAGACTACAGAGCACAAACTGTATTCTCAACTCTTTTTTTTAAAGACTACCATGACCAGAAAACAAAACACAAGACTGTAACATTGAATTCCACTGGTTCTTCAATTTCCACTATTTCTACACTCACAATTCCAGTTCATTTTAGACCTGATTGAAAAAGAATTATTCAGTGGGTGCTAAACCAGATACTGCTTAGCGTTTTTTTTAACATGTGATTTACGAGGCCAGAATTGAAACAGCTTTTTTAACATGTGATTTAGTTAATTTACAGGGCCAGATTTAAAAGCAATCAAAAATCGCAAGTGTTAGACATGACCAGCTATTTGTACCATGTCTGTTTCAGAAGACACTTTTAAGAAAGTTGATGCTGCAAAACTCTTCTTGGACGTATGGAATATCAATTGCAACTTCACCCAACACTGTGCGGAAGGTGAAAGGTTCAATCCGTAGCCCAAAAGCAAATTAATGACTGGACAGAGCTAAGGAGTGAACTGATAAGCCGGGGATAAGTTGGCAGCCTGCTACCGAACGTGCCCTCAATTGACAGACGGACAGCAGATCTGGGGCCTGGAGCAGTGACCTATGGTGTAGGTCAGGCTTCAGCAAATTGATGCCCAAGCGCTGTTCTTCACCAGAGTTTCTCTCCTGTGTAACTCATTGTCCCACTCAGCACACATCCGGAGACATCCTGGTTCTATCTGTCCCCTGTTGGCTAAGCCGTTCCCAAATGGCACACTGCCCAGTTATTTGTCAGTGCACTTCTTATCGCTGACAACCACAACCATTTTTTTTTTGGAAAATTAAAAAAGAGAAAAGAGAAAAAACAAATGCTGAACAAGTTAACATTTCAAAATATCAGTCTTACACAGATATTAACAGAGATATTTTTTTATGTGTGTTACGATAGGGTGTTAGTGTAGGTGCAATACGTAGACACTACACTTCCAACGACCCATCCCATACTCCAGGGGGAGCTATGCTGCTGTGGCCGGCCGGTGTCTGGCTCCTATTTCCGGAGCTCCCTGCCTAGTTAATGGAAAGAACAAGTCAATGGGCGGGAAGGAAGAAGGCTCTGAGGAGTTTGGACGCGGGGCAAGTGTATGGGATACCCCGTGTAGCCTATTTGGGATTAGCGATCTTCTCCGTCCACAGTCTATCCCCCTGGGAACTCCGGATTACTTGTGTTCCTGGAGTTCGGTATTGAATGGCAAGTAGCCAACGTCGCTTGCGCTGTTCGGCGTGGAGAGCCTAGCGTTTGGGTTGGCCCAAAGGTAAGCTGGCTCCCCTCGGTTTCTCACACACACCTGTAGCTTCGTACATATTGACTACCACGACGATGCAACATTAGATCACCACCCTCCGACCAGCAGATGAGTTACATAGCATCCCTAGACTAGCGGGCTTGGTTTGTTTGTTTTCTTTCTTTCTCTGTTTAATAACCTGTGGTTGGGGGGCCGTGACAGTTGGGTGGCTCGTCCGGGAGTGTAATTTGTGGTGTAGTGGTGTATCCATATGTCTGTGTAGTTGGAGTTTAGCCCATAGTGATTGAAAGCATCGTCGCATTTCCTTATCTTCCCGTCGTTTGTTTGCCTCATGTGTGGCAGGGTTTGTAGCACTCAGCTAATGCTGGTGTGCTGGTATTTACTTGGCGACTTTTGCCGTGGTATTCGGCGGAGTAGTTAAGCAAGACGTTTGTAAGCGGTATCAGCTGTGCTGTGCTATTTGTGGCTACTTGTGGCTATTCGCGCGCATAATTGTTTGTGTTGTGTTGACGGCTGATAGGCCTGACACTGTGTTGTTGTCTGGGCAGTATTGAATTGTCTCCTCAAGCAAATTAATTGGTGATTTATCTGAAGAGGTTTGGGCAGCGGCACGGTGATAATATTGTCTTTTTCTCCCCCTCTCGCTTTTCCGTTGTATTTTGCCAGTCATCTTTTTTTTTTTTTTTTTTTTTTTTTTTTTTAGCATGAGTGAGTTTGACCCTGAAGAGTTCATGCAAGACGAGGTGACTCGCACTCGTTTGTCAAAGCTTAATAAGCCACACCTGGTGCAGTTGTTTGATTACATGGAGTATGAACTCACAGAAGAGATGACAAAACCGAAGTTAATTGATAGCCTTGCTTTACAGCTGGGTTTAAGTGATGATCAGATGAAAGCTCTACGTGAAGAGCAGAGAGAAATGCGTCAGCGTGAGTTAGAAGAGTGGAAAGCAGAACGGAGAGAGAAAGAGAAAGAATTGGAACAACAAATAGCTAATGTGAGGCTGGAGCAGACCCGGCGTGAAGGCCAAGAATGGCAACGTCAGCGAGACCATGAGGAGCGTTTCGACATTGGCCAGTGTATAAAAATCATGCCACGCTTTTGTGATGAGTCCCCCGAGATTTTTTTTGAGACTTTTGAGCGCATTGCTACGGAGCGGCGTTGGCCACAGGCTGAGTGGGTGACCCTAGTGAGACGAGAGCTGACAGGTAAGGCTCAGGAGGCATATGTAGCTATGGATTTTGCTAACAGTGGGGAATATGAGGCAGTGAAAAGGGCGGTGCTTCGGGCTTATGAGCGCGTTGCTGAAGCTTACCGGCTTGAGTTCCGTACCCTGAAGCTGAAGTCAGGCCACACATATGTTGATCTTGCCCGGCAGCAGGAGCTGGCTCTTGACAAATGGTTGCGCGCATGTGAGGTGCACACATTTCAGGATCTTAAACAGCTAATCTTAGTTGAACAGTTTAAATCTTGTGTGCCTAAGAACATTGAGTTACATCTCAATCAGCAGCAAGTAGCTGAAGCTAGGAAGGCTGCAGAGTTGGCAGACACCTATGTGTTAATTTACAATAAGCCGTGGAAATCAAAACTCCCTGCTGGTGGTCAGAAGTCTGCGTATGAGGTAAAGAAGGATCGACTTAGTGGTCCGTCTCCGCCGCCTAGAGTAAATAATACCCCTAGGTCTAGTTTTTTTTCCAAGCTTTTTCGTCCAGGTAGTCAGTCGGGTGAAATTATTTGCCATTACTGTGGCAAACCAGGGCACACAAAGGCCAGGTGTCGGCGGTTTCTAGTCAGGAAGGGCCGCACTGATGTAGAACAGTCTGTGGGGTGTGTAACGCCAACTGCCAGTCTCCCAGTGTTGCTATCGGCGGGTGAGAATGCATTAGGCGCTACACCTGCCGTATTTAAAGCCTTCTCCTCTCCAGGTACTGTGGCAGTGTCTGAAAGTGGACCAGAGGTCTCTATCACCGTTCTGAGAGATACAGGTGCAGCGCAGTCACTTTTATTAACTGGTTTGATGCCTCTCACTGAGGAAAGTTCTTTGAATGCATCAGTTTTGCTAAAAGGGCTTGGAGGGCAGTATGGGGCAGTTCCTTTATATAGAGTCTTTTTAAGATCAAATGTAGTTACCGGTTATGTCACTGTGGGTGTTGTACCCTCTTTACCCATAGATGGTGTTGGACTCCTACTGGGGAATGACTTAGCTGGGGAGCTAGTGTGTGTGACACGTGGTAAGTGCAGTGCCTAGTGAGACACCAGAGATGCTGGCCCTTGAGAGAGAATGTCCAGAGGTGTTTCCTGCATGTGTGGTTTACCCGGGCTCAGTCCCGAAAAGAACCTAGAGCCGCACAGGTGGACGAAGAGACAATGGGTTTGTCTGATACGTTTTTTGCTACATTGAATGAGTGTCCTGATGCTCAGGAGTACCGTAAAGAAGACTTAGTTAGTGGACAGAAGGATGACCCTGAATTGATGTTAATTCGACAGTCTGCAGTAAGCTCAGAAGAGGCTCGCGATATGGCAGAGGGGTATTACATACGTGCACAGTAGTGGGGCGATGGTGGCACAGGTGGTAGAGGTGCCGTTCGGCAACCGGAGGGTTGCAGGTTCGAGCCCTGCTCCATCTGACTACATCGAAGTATCCTTGGGCAGGATACTGAACCCCGATTGCTCCCGGTGGCAGGATGGTACCTTGCATGGCAGCCACTGCCACCGGAGTATGAATGCATGTGTGTGAATGGGTGAATGAGAGGCATACGTTGTAAAGCGCTTTGAGTGCTCGTAGGAGTAGAAAAGCGCTATATAAATGCAGTCCATTTACGTGATGATGTATTGATGAGGAGGTGGAGACCGTCCACTCGTCCTGCCTCTGAGGTTTGGAGTGTGGTAGAGCAGGTAGTTTTACCTAAGACTTTTCGCGCTGAGGTACTGCGTCTGGCCCATGAAGCGCCCATGGCTGGTCATTTGGGCATTCGAAAGACTCGGGCGAACACTTCTATTGGCCCCATGTGCGTAGAGATGTGGTGGCCTTCTGTCATTCATGCCATTCTTGTCAGCTGGTGGGCAAACCGAATCAGCATATCCCTCCAGCGCCTCTTCAGCCTCTCCCAGTTACTGAGGAGCCATTTTCAAGAGTTCTTGTAGATTGCGTTGGCGCTTTGCCAAAGACCAAGAAAGGCAATCAGTATTTGCTAACTGTAATGGATATAACTACCCGCTTTCCAGAGGCGGTGCCTCTTAGGGATATCAAGGCAAAACCTGTACTTGACGTCCTGATCAATTTCTTTTCTCGTTTTGGCCTCCCTCGACAGATCCAGTCTGATCGAGGCACCAATTTTGTGTCTGGGGTGTTTCAAGAGGTCATGTGTGAGTTGGGGATTCAGCAGGTTATATCATCTGCCTATCATCCTCAGTCCCAGGGTTCCATAGAGAGGTACCATCAGACTCTGAAGGGAGCTATAAAAACTTATGCTGTGCAGCACCCGGGGGATTGGGATGTGGCTTTACCTCTCCTGTTATTTGCTTTGAGGGACTCTAAATGAGTCTACAGGCTTTACCCCCTTTGAGTTAGTTTACGGCCACGAGGTTCGAGGCCCACTGAAAATGGTCAAGGAGCGCCTTGTGAAGCAGTCTGATGAGGGAGACTTACTCCAGTATGTAGCAAAATTCCGTGATCGACTCTCTAGTGCGTGTCAGGTGGCTAGAGATAATCTTAAAGTAGCTCAAAGCTCCATGAAGCGGCAGTTTGATAAGCGAGCTGTGGAGAGAACCTTTAAGCCGGGCGATCGGGTTCTGGTCCTTCTGCCTATGAGGGGGACGAGTCTTAGCACACGGTTCTGTGGTCCGTACACTGTGAAACAGAGGGTGGGGGATCGGAATTATATCATTAACACCCCTGATCGTAGGACTCAAACGTGCCTGTGCCATGTCAATTTGTTAAAGGCTTATGTAGGCCGGGAAACCCCAGTTGTTTCAGTGGCTTGTGCATCCACTGGGGGGGAGATAGAGGACTGTAGCGATGGCACGGAAGCGGTTGAGCCGGTGTGTATGCACCTCAGTAACTCGGAAGCTCTGCGAGGTCTTCATAAGCACCTTGATCACTTGGGTGTGAGTCAACAGGCCAATGTTAAAGCTTTGTTTGACCAGTATGCCAGCCTGTTTCGGGATGTGCCTGGCCGGACAAATGTAGCTGTTCATGATGTAGATACGGGGGATGTGCCTCCCATTAAGCAACATCCTTATAGGCTTGGCCCAGTGAAGCTTAAAAAAGTGCAGGAAGAGTTAGACCATATGCTACAAATAGGGATAGTGCAGCCTAGTCATAGTGAGTGGAGCTCACCGGTTGTACTTGTCCCTAAGGCAGATGGTTCAATGCGGTTTTGTATCGACTACCGCAAGGTAAACCAGGTGACTCGGACAGACGCATTTCCCATCCCACGTCTGGAGGATTGTATTGATCGCATTGGTGGGGCCCAGTATGTCACCAAGCTAGATCTGTTAAAAGGCTACTGGCAAGTGCCCCTTACTCCTCGAGCGCAGCTGGTTTCAGCCTTTGTAACTCCAAGTGGTTTATATCAATGCCAAGTGCTTCCCTTTGGGATGAAAAATGCTCCAGCTACTTTCCAACGAGCTATGTACACTGTAACAGCTAGATTGAGTAATGTGGTTACCTATATTGACGATGTAGTTTCCTTTAGTGCATCTTGGACTGAACACATGAATCATCTGAGGGAACTTTTTGAGAGGCTGCATCAGGCCCAGTTAGTCATCAATCTACCAAAGTGTGAGATTGGCCGGGGACGGGTGACTTACCTAGGCCATGAAGTGGGTAGGGGTCTGGTATTCCCACGTCAGGCGAAGATTCAGGCTATCCTGGATCTTACGATTCCCAGAACTCGTCGGGAACTGATGAGGGTTTTGGGCATGTGTGGATTCTATCGCCGGTTTGTTCGTAATTTTGCTACGATAACTGAGCCACTCACTAGTTTATTGCGGAAAGATGCCAAGTTCAGGTGGTCTGACAGCTGCCAAGCTGCCTTCGACAAGCTGAAAGCCATCCTGTCCTGTGAACCTGTGCTTCAGGCACCTAACTTTGATATTCCTTTCAAGCTCGCGGTCGACGCCTGCGAGGTAGGGGTTGGTGCTGTACTGTTGCAGACTGATAAGCATGGCCTTGATAGGCCGGTGGCTTGCTTTTCCCGGAAACTCAACAAACATCAGCGTGGTTATTCAACCATAGAGAAAGTGGCGTTGGCGTTAGTTCTAGCGGTGCGCCACTTTGAAGTGTACATCTCTAGTTCAGGGGGTGAGGTGGTGGTCCTCACTGATCATAACCCACTGACCTTTGTAGCAAAGTTTAAGTCCTCGAATGCCCGAGTGTTCCGTTGGAGTTTGGTGCTGCAACCTTATAACTTGTGTGTTCAGCATGTAGCTGGAAAAGATAATATCATTGCCGACACTCTATCACGAGCATAGATGTTGAGATTTAGGATGTGCTCTTGTTTTCTTTTGTTTACTGTCTCCAAGGGTAGTCTCGGATGGGATAGGAATTATTGTGCCCATCCGCTCATGAGTGGGCGACCTGGAGGGAATGTTTTCCTGGTTGTTTAACAGTGTAGTTGGGTACTACATAAGCCTAGGTATTCAGCCTTGGACCTTTATCTGTATGATTGTGAGTGATAAGTGTTTTAGAGAGAAGCGTTAAAAAAAAAATAAATAAAATAAAAATAAATAAATAAATAAAAGTAAAAAAAAAAGATGATAAAGGATGTCTAAGGAAGTGATAGGAAAACCAAATCTATTTGTTTTGTTTTGTTTTTTTTTGTTGATGGGGGAGGGAATGTTACGATAGGGTGTTAGTGTAGGTGCAATACGTAGACACTACACTTCCAACGACCCATCCCATACTCCAGGGGGAGCTATGCTGCTGTGGCCGGCCGGTGTCTGGCTCCTATTTCCGGAGCTCCCTGCCTAGTTAATGGAAAGAACAAGTCAATGGGCGGGAAGGAAGAAGGCTCTGTGGAGTTTGGACGCGGGGCAAGTGTATGGGATACCCTGTGTAGCCTATTTGGGATTAGCGATCTTCTCTGTCCACAGTCTATCCCCCTGGGAACTCCGGATTACTTGTGTTCCTGGAGTTCGGTATTGAACGGCAAGTAGCCAACGTCGCTTGTGCTGTTCGGCGTGGAGAGCCTAGCGTTTGGGTTGGCCCAAAGGTAAGCTGGCTCCCCTCGGTTTCTCACACACACCTGTAGTTTCGTACATATTGACTACCACGAAAACGCAACATTAGATCACCACCCTCCGACCAGCAGATGAGTTACATAGCATCCCTAGACTAGCGTGCTTGGTTTGTTTGTTTGTTTTCTTTCTTTCTCTGTTTAATAACCTGTGGTTGGGGGGCCGTGACAATGTGTAAAAAAAGTAATGGGTGTGGATGACGTAAGCTACTTGTGATGTCAATGTCATGACCCCTTTCTTTTCTAAATCAAGTCCCTGGGTTATCATGACTGACCTGACACAATTTGTCACAGTAAACCTTATAATGAGCCTGGAAAAATGCCATCCCGCAAGTAAACAGATCACCAATCAAACTGAAGACGTTTATGTCACAAGTTCCTTTGTAAATAGCAAAAGCATATGAGGGACTCCTGAGCGAGTGGGTGCATGTCAGAAAATGATTCTCTTATTGCTGGATTGGATTTGCAAGAAAAGGTTGATCATGCTCTTTGACCTGTTCGCAAGGGTCGGAGGTGTCATCCTAATGTGCACTGGAGTGGAAAAACAAATTAAAACTTGAATAAAAACCCAAGTTAAAAGTAAACTGTTCTGCCTGTGGCTTAATGCGGCGCTGTTTTCAGTTCCGAAAAATGCAGAGCTGATTAAGCATAATTAAAGTTTTGAAGCTCATCCGTTTGCCAATTATTTGGTTTTGTGTACTGAAGGGCTTTCTGCTTCTGCTGGGACCCTCTCCATGCTACCACTTCCCTCTGCACCGCCAGCACACAAAGCAAATGTAATCCCGTATTTGCAGGGAGGGCTAAAGTTTGAATTTAATCTGTGGACAAATCATATTTCATGTAAAAGCAAAACAAAATGGCCAGAGACCAGCCGATGGCTGAGCAGACACAATAAACAATTCGGCAATAGGAGCTCAGTCTGGGTGATAAGCTCTTATCAATTGGTTCAGAGGCGCCTCTCTGACACACAAACTGGGGATGGTGGGGTAATGTTTGGTTGGGGGCGGCGCAATGGTGGCACTCAAGCGTTATTGCAGAGTTCAAAACATCTCATTCATGTTCCTAGGCGATACCCCCTCTTCAATGGATGCCCCTCCTCCTTTGACCTTGCTTAATGTAAGGGTTCCAGCAAAAACAATGCTTCCTGGAGTTCACAAAGGTTGCTTGGGCATTCATTTATTCAGTGGAGCAATACAGAGGAGTCTTTGCTGTGGCAAGAAAAAAATTGCAAGGCCAGCAAAATTTAAGGCATGCAAAAGGGATGAGAACAGTCAGAATAGCTGTTAATTGGAACAGACACGACAAGTAAACATGCTGATGCAATAACACTGCAGTGGTAGAAATAAGCTCCACTTCCTCAAAAGCACCACAGATGGAGAGTTTCACCCTCCATTTTCCTTCTTTTTTTTCTCCTCCTCTTCTTCTTCTTCTTGTTTTTTGCCCAGCATACAAATCAACATTCTGGAAAACAACAGTCATTACAGTAGAACTTGAAAGATGTGAAACTGTTTAAGCAAATGACATCCAGTCATAGCTGTAGTCAAATGGCTTGATTTTAAAAAAACTGCCCCCCCCCCCCATAAATAACTAAATAAATTAAATTAAATATGATGTGTTTCTGTTGGTATGGACAGACAGTGATGTAAATCATAGTCATTCTGCAGTCGGTGTCTTTTATTGTTGGTCTCATGGGAGGGATGTCAAAATCTAAATTCTCTGTGTGGAAATGAGTTCTCGAGTCACTCTAAATAGAATGCGTCACCCATATATTTAACCTGCAACACATACACAACATGAATGCACAACCCTGTGACAGCAAATTTCCTTGTCAATGAAATTCACCCCATGAATACTGTCATTATCTAGTGCTATCTAAATAAGCATTTAACCTCTAGACCTTGTGAGGTCCCTTTATTCTAAACCAGGTCCGTGCGCTGTGACTTCTTAGGGACCCACAGTAACTGCCACAATTAATCAGAGCACCGGGGCTGGGGACGGACACTGGCTCCCTTCTTGCTGAGGTTGTCATAGAGCACCATGGGGCTCTCTCTGAATGGAAGGAACACTGTGACTCGTGCTATAGGTCCGAACTGCATGGGTGCATGCAAATAAACATTTCAATTTTAATCAACGAAACACTCGGTCATGTTTAAACCTGAATATACAACTCCATGTGATGACTAGCCTGAGATGGATGCCCAATTCAACTTGGGTTAGCATAGAGTGCAAGATGTTGGAGCTTTAACCAGTAGACCCCAAATGAAATTCTATGCACTAAAGACAAACCTTTATATACAAAAGACAAACTGCTATGAACAACGAGACACATGACTACAGACAGCTTAAATTTTCTTGCTCAGTAAGTACACAGTAGCTGGGGTGGGAAGTGACCAACACTAAGGGAAAGCAGGAAAGTTGGGATTTTTTTTTAATTATACTTTTTATTTGCACTTTCAGAAGCACAATATGGGAACACATGTCACATTGTATTAATGTATGTATTTATGTATTGTATTTATTAATTTTGAGTAGGCTATATTATATACAAAGAAATACAATTGGAGCTCTATGCACAGGCAACAATTTTATTGTAATTAACAACAGTATCCCAAATTCTCACCAGTAAATAAGGATTTGTTTGTAAACCAAAGAATAGTAACTAGCAAAGACATTAATAAAAGAGTTATAGTGACAGACAAGGTAACCACAATTTTAAATGATTGATGTGTAATTTACTTTCAGTCTGATTTTGTGTTGAGGCAATGCAGGTATTGATAATGCTTTAGAAGTACTGTGAAGTTCATTTTGCCACCAGACCTATTAGGATAATCCAGTGTACTGTTTACAACACACCAGTACATTATGTTTATGTCATGCATTTTTCATAAATCAATGAACTGCTCTGCCATCACATATGCTACACTTTTAATTAAATTATAAGTGTGATATTACCCTGATTTCCAATGCACCCGTTCTCATCAGAATAGAGTCTGGAGGGAACTAAAACTATTTTCTTGTTATTTGTGTGATTCCAGCATACTTATGCAGTAAGTACTCTATAATTTATCCTGTGATACTTTTTGCTAGTGTTATCGGCATCTTCCAAGTGCTGCACATTCACAAAGATTATCAAAGGTGGAGCTGAGAGTGCCTTCATTCACACAGTGAGTATTGACCACTTTGGCCAAAAATCAGGTTAGTCAGCCCATGTCCTTGTTCTTTGAGGCTTTTGTTTGAGACATACATGAACAATTAAATTTACATTTACATTTATGCATTTAGCAGACGCTTTTATCCAAAGCGACTTACAAAACGAGGATAACAATCAAGCTACATAGCAGAAACCTTAAGGAGCATAGTGCTAGGGGATAGTGCTTCAGTTCATTTTAGTGCTAGGATAGAAGATGTTCTCTGAATAGCTGGGTCTTTAAGAGCTTTTTGAAGGCCTCCAGAGATGGCCCTGTTCTGATTGTTTTTGGTAGGTCATTCCACCAGCGTGGGACGACACATGAGAAGAGTCTGGATTGCCTTGGGCGAGGTGCCAGGACTGCCAGTCGACAGTCATTGGAGAACCGGAGTTGTCGGGGGGTTGCCTGAGCTTTTATGAGAGCGCTTAGATAAAAAGGGGCAGATCCTCTAAGCACTTTGTAAGTCAGCATCAGTGATTTGAATTTGATGCAAGCCGCCAGAGGTAACCAGTGGAGTTCGATTAGCAGAGGGGTGACATGCGTCCTCTTCGGCTGATTGAAGATGAGACGCGCCGCAGCATTTTGGATCATCTGAAGTGGCTTGACGGCACAGGCAGGAAGTCCTGCCAGAAGGGCATTGCAGTAGTCAAGGCGTGAGAGGACCATAGTTTGAACCAGCAATTGGGAGGCTTGTTGAGTTAGGTATGGTCTGATCTTTTTGATATTGAATAGTGCGAAGCAGCAGGCCCGGGCAACAGAAGCAACATGGTCATTGAAGGTTAGCTGGTTGTCAATCATAACACCTAGGTTCCTGGCTACCCGTGAGGGAGCAAGAGACAAGGAGCCAGAGTTGATGCAAATGTTGCGGTGAAAAGTTGGTTTAGCTGGGAGGACCAGCAGCTCGGTTTTTGAGAGGTTCAGCTGGAACAATAGCACTGGTAACAACTATACATATAAAGCATTATATATATATTTATAGTGTATATATATACACTGTATACATATACATTTTTTAAATGTATACAGTATGGGAAAACTGCTACAAACTAAACCCCTGTAGATATTAGTTTTTAAAAAAAGACTGATTACAAAGACCAAGAAGTTTTCGGTTTCAGTCACACCATGATGTGTAGATACTACTGCTACTGTGCTATTGTTAGAGGCCTAGAGGCGGTGAACGTAATTTCATCTTTGGACCTGTGGCACAGTCGTGTGAATTTCAATCTAATTGTTAAGAGGAGTCAACAGTGCAGGGGAAAATAACCGCCCTATCTTCCCACTGAGAACATTTCCACCTCATGTTTAATTCAGGATTGCACCAGCATTAGTCTTCCAGTCCCCCACTCCCCCTCCCCTTGGTAGTCTAATAGGGGGGCTAATAGTGGGCTTTACTCATTGACATCCACTTTTAAAACTGACTTGTTAACACACCTGTTTAGACACACAACATTAGTACATGGCCTTGCCATTCTGCAGCCTATAATATTTTCAGTCAGTCCTGTCTGAATTTAGTTTTTTATTCTTTTTTTTCCCCCTCTGAGGTGATATGGGCTGGTATCAAGTTCAAGACAAAATGTTTGGATGTTTGTAAATATTTATTTATTTTTGAAAGCCATGAGCTTGTTTGGTGTTTGCACTCCGATAATGAGGAGACACCATGGCTCAGATTCAAACAACACATTTTAATGGAAGCCAGTCTTAGCTTGTCTTCAGCTTATCTTCAGTCTTCAGCTTATCTTCCTGACAGCAGGCTGGAGTTGTCTAACTAAGAGTCTGTTGGGGCTCCACCTCACATTAGTAGGTTAGAATATGATTAAGGAATATTTTTCTCCTTCTCCCTTTCAGCTAGACTGTGTGGTCCCAAGGCCTGCATAAGGCTCTTGGGGGTGATAAAGTCACTGAGACACAGCAAACATGCCCACCACGATGCACAGACCTTTGGACAGCCAAGAGTGAGCACTGACTTGAATGATAGATTCGAGATTTCTTATTTGTATTCTGATCCTTCTCTCCCTTTCTCTCAACCTTAGTGATCGCTGATCACAAACAGAGACTGTGTCCATGATAAGTTGTTCCAACAAAATCATATATATCTTACAACTATATAATGAAAAATGGGTGTTTTATTTCTCCAGTGCAAGAAACTCCAAGAGGCTTTTTTTTGTTTCCAGGAACAATTCATCACTGTTTTTTTCTCTCTCTTCTACCTTTCCGGTGTCAACACATGACTGCCTTCCTGTGAGAGTGAGAAGTCATTCTCACACCATTACAAGCAGAGCTTCTTTTGTGACTCACCATGTGTGACTGGGAGAAAGAGAGGGAGAGAGAGAAATGGCTTTAGCTGCGTGTCACCCCATTCTTTCAAGGAGCAGCAATTATTGAATCTCTATCACTCACAGAACCTCACAATTATTCCCATTTCCATAAATGACAGCAGTGAAGTGATCTAAATGGCATAATTTCATATTTTCTACAATGCGCGTTCAGTCTTTTTTTTCACCCAGTTTAGGCCTAATAAAATGGCACCCAGTGACTCACCCAAGCCAATGTGGTCTGTTCCCTCCATATATCAGGGTCAGACACTAGATTATTGACAAAAAGGGGTTTGCTAGTGGAGTCACATCATCATAGCATGCCGACAGGATTTGCGGTCCCATTATCACTGACACAGATGGGAGAAATTGGATAGCCAGCCTAGTTAGGCGGACAAGTGTCTGAGGGCATTTCTTCTGTATATTGACTCTTTGCAGCACCGTATGGAACAAATGGAAATGATTTCCATAGCTTCGGATTCAGCAGGGATGGTTTTGTCTAATGGCCTGGCGTGATGTATTCAGGTAGAGGATTCAGTAGGATCCGGATCAATACCCACCATTCTTCTGGTTTCGTGGCCGCCTCCATTGTTTCGCCACTGCTTGGCCTGACCGACTCCTCACTGATGTGGAAGGCCATGATGAGTCAGTTTAGCAGCAGAAGGCCACTGCTGAGGCCTGTAAACTAATATCCACCTACAGATCATGGCTTTATCCACTTGGCTTCTATCTGATATCATGCCAAATTTAGTTTGGGATATTAAAGTGGGAGAGAAATCAAACAGGCCAGTTTTTCCACATCTAGTGTGGCCAGGATTTGAAAATGTGAAAACTTTGAAGCACTGATCTCCATAAATGAGTCAGGCTCAAGGGAGCATGCCTTTCACCCCCTCTGTGAAGGTGTTGCTGAGAGCAGACAATGGTGCGGAGTAGAGAAAAGTGACAGAGAGGCAAAAAGATGCAACCCATCAGAAATCCACAGTGCTGACACGGGCGTGAAAACAGCACTTGTTTCCTTCACACTGCGAACACAGCCTGGCTAACACTGAACTAGCCAGCTGATTAGCCATGTAGCCACAGATATGTGCTCTGGTGCGTCCAGTGGCATTCACAAGGGTGACTAGAGGGCCTCTTTTGCCAGACATGTCCTCTTTTTGAGACCTAAAAATATGTCCCGTCCAATATGTTGAATATGTCTTTTAGTCACAAACTAATCATACCCTTTCTCTATGTTTCTGTCTTTGAAGTGAGAATGGGTGAATGAAGTACGGTCTGATGTAAGCCTACCGTCATTGGTCAAAACCGTCTTTGTAAACTTTTAATTGGTCATTCTGCCTTTCAGTAGCATGAGTGCCTGATGTAGGCCTACCCCGTATCTCTGTAGCTATGAAAAAATGTAATTGTATATTCACAGAAGAATAAAGAAAGAGATCCCCATGTTTTCGTCTTAGCCGTGATCCGTGTGAAGCTTGTAAGCTGCCATGGCATTATTGTTTTATGTAGGGAAAGAAAATAAAAAATGTCAGTGTCAAGGGCCAATAAAGCTAATTTTCATACAGTCAGCATGTCATTGCCCACAACCACCACCGTCACCCTACAGTACGTTCACTCAAGCTTGCTGTGCCAATCTAGCATTAGTGAGACATGAGTTGTTTAACATTAGGATTAAAGTACACTCAACACCCTTGAAAACCTGAGAATGATGCCAGCTGTTATTTATGTCTGTAAAGAATTACTCAGATGTAGGCTACATGTCTTGTGAAAAAAAACAACAACTGTATTTAAACCAGGACGCATTATTGGGAGTAAGTGGTAATACTAGATCTCTCGAGGCATCAGACATTGATTTGGGCAAGGCGAGTCTGTTATTTTTGTGGGAGAGACACAGATATCAAGATTTGTCCCTAATCCATTTGGGTCATGTTCATATAAAAACTTTAGACTGGGCAACTTCAGTGTGCTACTAAGATGACATGACACAGTCTTGCTCATGAGAACAAATTTATCTTCTAGAACTATTAAGATACTCTCCCTATCGAGATACTCACCTTGTACTTATTTCCTTAGGGATGTGGTTTTGTTTCATGACAAACAATGAATTATGTAAATGCTCAACTATCTTTACAATACCCCTAATTGGTCTGTACAGTAATCTACATAGAGATTGAATGGTGCTTGGAATTGTTAAACACCGATTGAGGCCTTTAAACGTGTGCGTCCTACCTTCCTGAAGTGCTCTTTCTCTGTGAGGAATGTGAATCTCAAAGGCCACGCGTTTGAAACTGCCACAAAAAAAAACTAGAACCGAATTTATTCCTCAGCTCTACGGCAAATGAATGCCTATCAGATCATTGACACAGTGAGAAGATGCTAAAGCATATTTGCTCACAGTACCAAAGTTCATCTCACATTCACTCAGCGTGGGAGGGTGTAAGAAGGCAAACGGATGAAAGTGCACCATCACTGTTGCAAAATCCTCTGCAGCATTTTGAGTAATCCTCCCTCAATTCTCTGCAAGAAGATTTGATTATTATGCTTTCAGATCATCATTTGAAGTTATGCTATGGTGTGCATAAAATTGCCCCTCGGTTTGAGACATTATTGGTGCCCTTTTCTGAGGAGTTCCATCTAACAAAACCATTATTTGGTCCCTGGCTGTTCACCCTTCAATTGCCCATTTGGATTGCTATTGATTACACATTTGAGGTCATTAAACTGATTAATGTTTTTATCTGCAATGACCCACCTCTTCTACACTGTGCAAAAAAAAACCCTGAATTTAACAGATGGCAAATTAATGCTATCAAAGCTCCTACACTCGAACAAAATTATTATGACAGTTAGCTTATTATGATACATGTGCCTTAGCTAATGCAAAATAATTGCACCTAAACGAGAAAGAGTATCCCATTAAACAGGCTTCGACTAATATGACAAACTGTCCAGTCTGTATTTCTAATTCCGTTAATTTTCCTGTGTTTTTTTTTAGCAAAGAATTACGTTTTGGAATATTACCTACAGTACTCTGTATGAATTAATACACCAAGCTTTTGAGGAAAAGGCAAAGGGGGAGAAGAGAGCGAGAGAGATGGAAGAAGCTCGACAGAGATCTCTATGTGTTGCAAAATTGTTTCCCCATTGTTTTTCTTAAGGGAGCCTCTTTGCGGGGAAGGAGACATATCAAGGCAGTCCAGAGGCTTCTTTGGACTGTATACCCAGTCGTCAACACACAGGCCCACCCTGCCGCCCACTTCCTACATCCCACCCATCCCACTAAGCCACGGTACCATCTAAACACAACTAAGAAGGGTGTGAAAACAAGCAAAACAGTAGTTCCGTGTGCAGAAGCCCCAGTCCCATCGGCAGAAATAGCAGATCGAAAAACAACGACGTCAAGCTGGGCGAGACAAATTGGTTTGAATCTCCTGGAGTTCTAAGTTGCACAGCTGATTATCCACACAAGGGAGAAAAGCCCCTACCGGCGATGAAATACCCAAGAGGCACAGGCAGCAACCACTGGTCAGAGAGAGAAAGAGAGACAGAGAAGAATGAAGGAAGAGGACAGGGGCCTTCCCTGCTGACAGCCATGAGATGTGTAGGCCATCGCAGCTAATGAAAAGAGAGGCAGAGTGACACAGTGCTGCAGTTTTACTGGAATAACAAGGCAGAGAATCCAAGGAAATAGAACAAATGCCACTCCGATCGACTGACTGCCACTCGGATAAAGGAACTCAGCAAAATATAGGAGTTGTGATTTCTTGCTTTTGCAACAATGCCCGTCTGAGCTCAGTGAATATTTTCCGGTGTATAACTGCAGCACGGCACATTCAGTAATGAATAATTACAGACCTGCTTCAAAACGAAGCATCCCAATTTCCACACGATAAACAATAAAATAACCGTTTACATGAGCAACCCCGAGGGTCATTAAAAAGCTGCACAAAGGCTCCACTTTGCAGTAAGCTGAAAGAATGCAGCATAAGCTCCACCATTATCTACGTGATTAAAACTCATTTCATTAAATCGGAAATAATGATAATAAAATAAATAAATAAGTGCATGTTCCTTTTGGAAACGGTTTGGCTCCAACTGCACTAATTCCTCGCAGAAACTTGAAAGACAATGAGACGGAGGTGGTGGATAAAAGCAGGACTGGAACCACTGCAGTGAGCAAAGGAAGACCGGCCCCGGGGAGAACTGATGGTGCACGGATGACATTTTTAGGGCAGCGGCAAGGGTTATGGATGAGCATCAGATGTTATTCATTACTCAATGGGAAAATTTCTCCAGACAAAAAAGCAAACCTTCACTACACACAGCATCAACTCAGGATCATTACCGTGTGCGGATCGCTTCCCAACAGTGAGGCATATAGGGGAATGGGAGTGGGTGGGGGATTTAGGTGGGTCTTTAACAGTGTGGTAGCAAGCTCCTAACAGTCTCACTCACCCCTGGAGTTCCAAACAGTAGATCATTCATAATTTATTAGCTGGTTGCTAGGATATTTGGGATGAGGTTTGTTGACAAATATTTGGTCTTTGATTACCTGTCCTCTGGCATTGTTTTTTATTCCTCCTGACTTTAATTAGAAGTTGGAAAACAAAGTGCTGAGAGTCTTGTATTCCACTGTTCTGCATGATGACCATGGGATAAGAAATATTTCATTTCGAAAAGCCATTGATGATAAACATCAGACTATTAACTCGTTGGGAGGTTATCTGCATATCTGTAATCTTCAATGTAGCCAACTGTGAGTAAGGCAGGTAATCAACGCAAGCTGTTTGACTGTACACTGTTATGTGTATCATAATGGATCACTTTCAAGTTATTTTCCCCGTTTTTGTGCTCAGACTAGGAAAGTTGGGGCCAGTTTCTACCTGTGAGCTGCAGTGCATCTCCGGCACGTTCAGCGCTTCACTTATCTCTCGGCTTATTGTCTCTGACCCACCCGGGTGTCTCTGATCAAGTTTGCCGTGATTGACACTGTGGGCTAGCGATGTTGGTGTCACGGCATATCGTTGGCACACGCTATTCTGCCTGGGCGCCTGTGCAGACAGTCGTCCGATATAAATCCTCCGACTGCGTCCCCCGCGGGGTCCATGCCGGGGCGAAGACGTGACCATTGAGACGATGGACAGTTTTAATACTGCACACAAACCCCCAAGGGAACGGTTACCCCTGAAGATATTACAGGCTCCGAAATGAACCACATCCATTTCTCACGCCGGAGACGATGACAGGGGGGCTGGTAACATTCTGCTCTGCTTGGAGCGCTTCCGGTCACGACAAGGCAGGCGATCAAAGCGAGCCACTGACACTTACAGCTCACGCCAAGAAGGATGGCTGAATAAATTGGTACTGAGGGAGATAAAAACACTTCCCCAAGATTTATTTTAGGAGTTTTATTCTTTGGTCCACCGACCTGTGCGTCTGTACAGAAAGTGAATTTGGTTACATACACTTAGTTAGCAAGTAACAATATTTATGTCTATATCTATCAACACACACAGACACACTAATAGAAGGATTGATTATTCTTTTAATTATTATAATTACTATTGTCAATTAAATGTAATTAAATCTCATAATTTTTTACAGTAATGATTGATGTAATGCAATCAGTGATAGAATCTGGTTACCATCCATCTTGCACATTTAGCTAAATATGGCAAAAGAATAATTCAATATCATAACATCATTTAAATACTCTTTATTCAATTAAGAGTTCCCATGCTGAGAATATAATAGTACTACATATAAAGCAAAGTGCACATTTTTATGTCCGCTTCTCATCCCTATTCCCTGCAGAAATAAATTAGGAAATTAATTAAATAACTTTCAGTTCTTCTGTCATTACTTTTACAACTTTTTCTTCACCCCAAACTAGTGTTCAATAATTGTTGATTTTTTGATTGCTTGTGAGTGTGCATGTCTGTGTGTATGAGTGCACACACACGTCCACATATTCATGTCTGTGGAGAAATTGCAGATGAGTTAGTTCTCCCACTTGACATAATGTTATTCAGAGCAAGGTCGTTAATTGAACAAAATTTAACAAAATTCAGCACGTGTCCAAAAGTGGTTAGAGTGTTCTGACGCACACAATTTGTGACATGCCACATGTTCGCAATTATGTTTTCCACTCAGTGGCAGGAAACCAAAAGGGCTGAGTGGATGTGACTCCTTAAAATGATATACCCATACGGTTCTTAAAGCGAGATCTGGAGCATTTCAACCCATGGCCTTGCTTTTTCAGGAGACCATGACAGACTGGAAAAGTGAACTAGTGAAGTGGCTTACACTAACTCAACAGGCCACAGGAGTCCAGTGTGGATGAGGAAATGTTCCTGGAAACGAAGATCTTGTATTCCTGATCCTATGATATATGTCTATCATATATAATTAAGATGTTCAATAATATAGGCCTAGTCAAAAGTCAACTTCATTGTCTATTCTTCACATCTACTAGACATACCAAAGGATTGAAATTGCATTCCTCACTGTCCCATGTGTAGACAAGACAAGACAGGACAAACAGTAAAATGCACAGGCACACACTTTAGTGTCCATACCACTAAAGTAACAATAAATAAAGTGCAAGTAGATTAATGCCAATACTTTTTCTGGTACTAAGAAAACATACAGTACATATGCACCTAAACACATGACCTACACACACACACTACAAAAAAGTACAGTAATAAATCTATTACATTATGTGGTGTCAATGTTAAGAGAATGTCAATGAAGGTACACTACCAGCACAAATTCATATGTTATTTATAGCAAAATCATTATTTAACAAAACATTGACAAACATAATAAACATTTTTATGCAACGATATTGCATTCATACATTACCTTTTACAACAGTATCTCATGCACAGCAAAGAGCAATATAGGTCCAAGAACTCCCTTGTGTTTTTTTTGTCTGTATTAGTCTAGGAAGAAACCTTGGGCAAGTACATGACTTAAGGAGCTAACCCAAATGCCTTGGGTTATAAATTCAAATTACGGTTAGACAGCAATTGGTCCACAGTGTTGAAATCTGACTTATCATTAAAAAAAGGTAGGATGTAGGACTAGGCTACCCCTCTCATTTTATTCTGAGAAACATGGAGGTTACAGGTAATGTTTTTTCGCCTTAGAAAACTGCTTTTGTCACTTTTTTGCCATACGATTTTGCCTTTACAATTTTTTATACACTGCTACCAACACTACCAAGAACTACTGTACCGAACAATGCTATAACCTGGCTGGAACGCTCTTGTGTAGTTGTTCCAACCACCAAACTTTGCATGTGTTTGCATGTTGCAATGATTTATGCTTGTAATAAATCTCGTTCACCAAATTGGCAAACGTTGGTTCAAACGATCTAGCCAGTGATGGTTTATACTATAGAAATGCACCCTTTACTGACAGCTGTTTTTAGTTAATCACTAAAAGCTGTACTCTGTAAGTGAAAATAAAACAAATCATAATGATAGACCAATTTTAACCTTTTGAAGTTTCTTCCTCACTGACCAGAATGAAGACGCTCACGGATAGGCCTTGAGGGAATGCTTGAATAAGCTCATTATCATATTGCTAGGGAAGACCAGAGACTACAATTATGGTGATATATTGCTCAACTTGAACACCCTACATCTTGTAAGGTGAACCTGTTACTTTGCAAAGAGGTCTGGAGTAGCCATCTAACACAAATTAGTTTCACATATATAGCCTGCAATACATCCATCACAACTGCAGTATGAACAAATGCAAATTACATTCAGGCGACTGGCAAAACATTTCAATTCATTAAAATGACACATATGATATGTATATATACAGTATGTATATACACATAGTAGGCAATGAAACAAGGACACTGAAAGACGACTTTGCAATGAAACTGAAATCATACCTTAATTTATGATAGACATTGGATTAGACTTCTTTAAATGATTCTTTATTGCTTGTTGAAATTAAGCAATAAAAAAATGTTTAATGTTTGTTAACCTTTGAGCAGTGTTAGAAGTCATGCTTTAGACTCATGTAAGTGCAAAATGACAGAGCCTTTGCACCTGTTACTAGGCTTGTAATTGCTTTAGGTATTTTAGGTAGGAGTAGCAAACAAGTCACAGACAAGACCAGAGACTACAGTAAAGATGTAAAACATTTTTTATCAACAGCGTAGGATATTATTGATGCTCTCAAAGCACACACCTCTTATGAACCATATCCTTCTGAGCTCTGATTTGAACTGCAGCCTATATGTGAATCTGAGTAAAATTATGTGAAACATCTAAAACCAAAAGTTATGGGCCGCTATGGACCACCTCCATATAACTATCAGGCCCGTTCTAGACCCGCCACTGATTTACCATCCTGTACAGTGAAGGCAGAAAAAAGGACAAACATAGTCAGTAAGGGAGTCAATCCCATGCATGGCATTCATTGGCCTTTAGGAAGAACTGACCAAGGCTCGCACTGCAGCACCAGTGGTCATGATTATGAGAGTGCGTGCTAAATGATGTGGATGAATCTCGAGCATGGATTCCTCTTGTCAAGAAGTATTCCTACATGAATAAAAAGAACGGCAATGCTGCACTTCCACTCGGGTTATGCACACATTTACATGTGCTATGCATCTCGCTCGTAAATAATTAAAGACACTCAGAGCATGTTTCTTTATGTACAGTACAGTACAATACAGAGTGCTGTACTGATGGAGAGGCAGTAGGCCTATGTGATGCACCAAAGGAGGTCCTATAGACAAAAAAGAACAAAGGAATTTGAAAGAACATGGACCAATTGCAGTGAACTGGCAGCTAATATTAACCGAATGATATTGTGGGAAACAAAACTGCAAAAAAAATTATGCTACCATACTCTAAATGAAGCTGGTGTAGTGTAAGTGTATATGGTACCAAATCCTTCCCACCGTCACAGCTCGGTCAGCTCAAATAATAAGGACTTGAGACTTGAGAATGAGAATGGGTGAGAGGTTGTATCTGCTACACCATTGCACTTGCTGCTACACCTTCGCTGAGTCTCCCAGGAATAATGCACTCCTAGCCCTGCAGTCATGGTGGCTTCCCCGGCAGTTGCTGCTGTGTTCTCTACCGCCAGTCGCAGCGAGGAGCACACAGATGCAATCAACACCTGCTGAACTGTAATACTGCCACCACGATCTTACTGCGATTCATTCCTCTCCATCTGGGGAAACGGCTCACACTCCTATTGTTCACAACCACTAACGCCATCCTGAATGTGTTTCAGGAGGATTTACTGGTGGAACAAATTAAGAAATAAAATAAATGCAAATAATGTTTAGCTTTTTTCTGTTCTGCAGTTGTGCAAGATTTCACAGGATGCCTATTCTGCCTTACTATCTGAGTATACTGTGCATACAGTCACACTCATTTGTCACTGACTCAAAGCCTACATTTATTAGTGTTTTTATAAGTGCTCCAAAATATGAATCCACAATTTTACCAATTTCTCTTCTAAATTTTAGACATAATTGCCACTAAACAAACTTCATATCCATGTGGCAGTAGACCTATATGGGCTCAATTAGTTTTCTGCACAAACTCCCAAGGACCGCAGACCAGGAGACTGTAGTGTGGGTTTTACTCATTTTCTGTAGGTAATTAAGTCTTTGATGGCTGACATACATACCAAGTGCACACTGTTTCCTGTGGGATTGGGCACCAGTGTGGATCTTTAATTTATGATTTTTCATTCCCTTTGCATAGCAGATTTTTACAATTTTTTTTTTTTTTTGCAATAGGGTTTTCTATGCATTAATCAAAGAAAGTGAAAGAAAAATATATGGATCAGTGCACAAGCACTATTTATGGAATTTGGGGTAACAAAACAAAACAACAAATGGAGAATATTTCTACTGTGTAAAACCACAACAAAAAGTGCTAGACTTTAATTCCCATCTGTAACTGCCTTTTACTTCAACCCATGAATAAAGACATCTGGCTATTTCTGTACATAATCAAATCTGCTCTTTGGGGCTTCTGTGAGAGAGAGGGACCTGGCCAGAGAACAATATACTAAAGAGAGAGAGTGAGAAAGAGAGAAGAGGAACGAGAGAGAGAGAGAGTTGGTTGCTGAATGTAGTTGGACTCTCATTAAAGGTTACACTGATTTAATGTGGCTCCACATAAAGTCACTCTTTTCCAGGGCAATGTGTCTACATCATTGCCACCAGTCATCCACCACACTGTCAGGAAAGGGAGAAAAAGGTTGCGCATTGCACCCATTTCTGGGTGCCTTTAGTCACAGGGTTATGCTATTGCACTATTTAGGGAAGGACTTTTTTTGGACATGAGGGGGAAAGGCTGTTTTTCAACAGGGACAAATAAGGACCCTTTAATTTTTAACACTGCAGCTGTCTTGCCTCAGTTCTCTTAGGAGAATAAGATGCTAGCAGTCTGTGCTGCTGTGTCAGACATGGATGGCCTACAGTACTGTATGTATTCAGTCTGAAAAAGCAAAACTGACCCAATCTAACCAGGCATGTGAGTCTATTTTAGAGAAATAAACAAAAACAGCAACAACAACACAACCATACCCTTTTCCACACGTCACCTTTGTGGATGCCTAACTCTGCAATCTGCATGCACACGCTGTGATTCCTATTTCCTTAGCCATGAGAACGATGGGCTATAGGGGAAAGACGTAGGCTTCCAGCAGTACCCTGTGGTGTGGTCCTTTATCCCACAAAGCCCATACCATTGCATGGTCTGTTGTACTGGCTCTGGTGGCCGTGAAGAAAAGGGAAAATCCTGCTATTGCAGATATGCGGTATCCGGTGTGTCACGAATCCTTTGTACAGGTACCAAACGGCATGTCCGGCTTAAATCTTGTTTGAAGTGCTGTTAGATGTGAGGCCAGGCCCACCAGGTACTGGTAGTCCAGAGTTCCATCCCTTTATTTGTTGAGAGCCTCTTACTGAAACAACAGACAGCAATTTGCATTCCACAGACAAAATAGACTCAACAGATCACACTATCAGTAAATAACACGGCGTTATGAGATATCACCCAATAGCCTATGCTAAGAGAGAGAGAGAGAGAGAGAGAGAGAGAGAGAGAGAGAGAGATGGAGAGAGAGAGAACTCAGAAAAGCAAATCAGACAAATCAAACATTCAAACAGTGTGATTTTTTTACCGCAGAAGTAGACCTGTTTGCTTAGCGCCACGGACAGAAGAGGCTGGCTGCAAGTTTAGTTTGCACATGTGCATTATAGACCTCATCTGTATGCATCTAACACTATCTGTCAGCATGCATACAGAGAGGTGATTGCTCTTACACTTTATGAATTCATTCACTGCGCGCCTGAATGCATGTTATCTGTGAGGCTATATGTATCCCCAGGCAAACATCTAGCGCATACAAATGGAGCTACTCCACTATGACATCTGTGCACTGAAGAAAGGTTGAATATCTATCTGCCGACATTTATATCTGATGCTGTACTGACATCTTGTCAAAGTTTTTTGTAAAGGTATTATCTGTGAAGTTGAATGGTAATGCATGGTTGTCAAATCAGTTGCATATCATTTTGCATGAATTGTTTACTTTTTTTGACCTGTCACAGATTCTGCATCCAATTTAACTAGCTTTAATTTGATTGCCTGTAATGCGTGATATGGTGTTTTTTTCTGTAGTTCTAGTCACGTTAAATAAAGCATCTATATTGCAGTAGTTTAAATTCAAATGAGGATGCTTCTAAATGTCTTTCATTTATCTAGGTCCTTCCTACAGTTTCCCCTTTGGCTTTTTTCCTTTGCTTTGAGCAACTGAACTGTGCAGTGGCAGCCTGAGAACATGAGTGATCGTAATCTCAGCAACCCAGATACAGTAGATTAGCACCCATCCAGCCTTCATGCCTCCAGTGTTCGGCCCACGCTCACCCACTAAACCCACTTCCCATCAGTCTTTTTGTCAGTCCGAGCTCTGTGTTGCAGAAGGCCATGGATACCTGTCCAGGCCCTAGCGTGTGTGTGTGTGTGCGTGCGTATGTGTGTGTGTGTTCAGTCGGACGGCGCTCTACCTGCCTCTGGTTCACCACGCCCTCCCGCCACTCAGCCCATTTCCTTGTCCCCGGCCGCCGTTCAAGGTTGACATCCGGTGGGAATGCTCGGCTGTTGCGCGTCTGACACAGGAACCATCTGGTCTGATGGGTTGTCCATCACAGCTTCTGTCAAACATAACAGTCCTCAAGGTTTACCTGTGGCTACCCTGCCCGGGGCAGACTGTTGCTGCATGTACCCTGGGGTGTGCTGAACGGCGAGGAAAGGGTTAACCTTTATAGAGCAGGCCACTGGGAGATGATCAAGACAGCCTCTCTTGTATTATATAT
>JAGFZM010001132.1:1838629-1860396 GCA_017657215.1 Limnothrissa miodon
TACATTGTTATTGTTGTTGACATTTATTAAATTCATTTAACTCTACAAATTAAAGCCTAAAGTCGAAACGTATTACAGGAAACTCCATAACTCTTAAAACAATAAAAAAATGTATTTGACATGAGTAATTTGATGTAAATTATTTAAGCTATATAACCCAAGTGGGAGTGGGGCTGTTTCCAGATATCCCTACGGGTATGTTTCGGCTGCAGGCATGAACCTAAAAGACTGTTGCTAATGGACTTTTTATACAACAGTTTCATTACAGTACCAACTAATGACATTTTAAGAAATTGATTTGTATTTTCTACTTTTTTAATTTTAATTTCTGTTTGTTAATTCTCCAATGTTTAAAATAGTCCTAAGATCAGATTTGAGTCGAATGTTCCTAAACAACACAACAGTCAGTCGATGGCTTGGGAGTTCAGGGAAACCAAATACATTGTATTTGTGCACACATCTGTATATCAACTGCCAAACTCCATATTTATTGTACTCCCCTTTTCTCATTAGAGTATTCCCAAAGGTGATGTTATTAAAGCCGCTTCTCTGATGTTTAAAATTAATCAAACCCATTACATTGATCAACTCGATGGAAAATTTAGACTGATTATTAGCTATGAAGAGTCACCCATGGTATTTTGTGAGATATACCAATGGCTAATGACATGTACAGTACAATGCATCTTGTCCAAACAGAAATTGATATTTTGTCCAATCAGAAATTTTACAGTAACTGTTCATCTAAAGATGCTACATAGAAAAACATGGCAAATTTTATTTCACAGTGTCACTGTTGCAGCAGATCGAACTTACTAATTAGTATATTAGTAGTGCTATAAAAAGCACTTCAGGTTCAGTGTATATACCCAAAACCGTTTGGTAAATACAGCAGTACATGATAACACATGTTGTTACACAGACTGTACCATTGTACATTGTACCTAGTACCTATAGTATAGGTATACTAATTGTGTAGGTTTATTTGTAAGTGTAGGTATACATATAGTGTAGGCATATACACTTAACAGTGCTACTGTTAAATAAAATATTACCAAAGGCATTTAATTAATACTATCCTTCCTCATTTACCATCATACAGTACTGACCTGAATGATATTTAAAGTCCAGTACAAAACTGAATCTGTGTTCCTGTTATCACTAGCATACGGTTTTCAATTAGACGAACCACATGAATATGGTAGGAGAAACACCTGAAAGTTACGCTCAAATATAAAAAAGATTGACCACTAACTCATGTTAAGTTAAAACACAGCAATGGAACAATCAGAAGGAAACGTGATCATTTATATCACTAATCAGAACCACAGTGGCTTCCTTCAACAGGCAAATCACACCACAGAAAGTATATTATTTTCTAAACTGCAAAACAGATGGCCATGCAGACAGACAGACACACACACACACTTCAAAGAAAAGCAGCCCTTTGGTGAAATCTCAGACAATGCAAAGGACATTGATACACTTCGATGTCTATGGATGGCATTCATGAAAAGAAAAGAAAAAAACTTGCCTGCTCTTTTTCAAAACATGAAAAGATGCTTGATGAATATTGGAAATGTGTACTTTTTTTTCCAGTCAGACTGATTGGGCTTCATTCAAATTTGATGTTATTTTTGGAAGGTGTCTGAACCCAGCCTGACTACTACTGCGGTGAAAGCAGAGTCCCAGCAGCAAGGTTTGGAGGTAGCAGTGAGATGATATTGGGCTGCAGGAGTGCAAAAGGTGCTGTGAGGATGACGAGCTTGGCAGATGCCTGGCAGACGAGAAGAATATTTCGGCATGATAACGATTCCAAAGTGCACTGGCAAAATGATGCAAGAGTTTCGAAAGAGAGAAAAATTGAAAACTATGACCTGGCCTTACTAAGTATGTAGCCCTACTTGAAGGCATCAGAACACCTTTGGGGTATTCTTAAGGGGAAGGTAGGGTAGCGGCACAAGCCCTCCAGCAAAAAGCAGCTAAAAAAACAACATAGCAATCTCACCAGAAATTTGTTTAACACAAGTGCAGAGACAAAGTGGGACACTCAAATCCACCGGGAATGATTTCCATTCCCTGGAGCCTTTACTCCATTCTGTATGAATTTAAGAACAAACTTTTTTTTAAGAACAAACATTTTTTGATGATGATTTGTTCCGTGATTGCACTGCCAATTTAATTAAGGTCCCCAGCTTTTGCTTCACTGTATCAAAATATTGTGGGCCGGTCCATTTTGATTTGTCCTGAATGTTCTGATGCCCACTACACCTTTGCACAGGCGTCCTGATACAGAGGTTTATTAATATATATAATAAAATAACAACGTAATAGTTCAAAACTTTTTCAACGATGATGTGCTTGCTTTTTTGTTGCTGACATTTAAGTGATATTGCATAGAACTGTGCTCACTTCTATTGTATTTAATCATTTACAACCAGGTGCGAGTCCTAAGACAAATTTCATGACCTTGGTGAAAATGCAAGTAGTCTCTGTGCTTTAGTAAACGTACTGGTGGCGTATAAGGCATTTTTTTTTTAAGTCACACTCATTTCATGATGTTTACTCCAACACCATATTGTGCATTAGCGCTTCCTTTTCAGAGCTACCTTATCATGCAGTGCTGTTGTTTATTATGTTATTGTGATTGTAGGGTACATAAAATTTGTTTACTGCCAAGGCCAGTTTGCTGTATGACAAAGAATGTTTTGTCACCATGCCTCCGTCATCTATACCTTACCACGCACTTAATGAGAATAGATGATGTTTTGGATGCGTACATGATAGTGCTAATGCACTGTCCCTGTCTGCCTTCGTGTTCTGCGTTGTAAATGGTTGAACTCTCCCAGTGCCGCAAGGAGAAACAGGAAATTTACCAAAGTCACTTTCTGCCTGACCTTACATTATATGCCGTACTTGTTACAGAGGAAAAAAGTGACCAGTTCTTCAACAAATCCTGCACGCACACTCAGTGTGACCCTTTAAGCTCATTGTTTCACAAGCGAGGCCATCTCGAACAGTTGGAGCGCCTGATAGATTGACTAATCCATCTTCAGGACTGAGCCGCCGTTTTTAAACCCTCTCCAGCTCACGGGGGTATCCGTCAGACACGTATGCCTCAGCATGGCCTCAGTGTGTGCATTAAGAACTTACGGCCCAGAGACATGCGCCAGTGTGGGGTTCCTATGCAACAGCACAGATGGACAACTGCGGTTTCAGTTCAGAAGGCGGATAATATTTTAATGGCAATGTTATTTCAAAGCCTTCACTTGTCCTGGACTCTCCCCCACTGTAACCAAAATGCTGAGATACATACTAATATGAACTATTGTTCAGATATTTGAATAACCACTAGAAGATGTTCAATGGGACACATTGTACAAGAGAGGTGGCATGGTGAGGATTATTGGCCTGCCACAGAGTGCTTCTTATTAAACCATTCCACCACGGAAATAATTCATCTCTCATTTAGAGTCAGAACATTCATGCATGCGACTGACCAATAATTTCCCCTAATGCACATTCAGATACAGGATAGAAAACTGGCCAGTCCTGAAAATAATTGCCCTTCTTTCTGAAGATGTTGCAAAGCATCACTCAGGGAAGCTTTGTAATTAAGACAAAATAATTAGGCCTGATTAATGCAAGGGGGGCATTTTAAGGATTGTGTGTGTGTGTGTGTTTCCTCCTGCTGCGGAAGAGATTATCAACTCCCTGAAAGCAATATGACATCCCAGCAGCAGGGGGTAGATGAGAAGTCTGAGCCATTGTCTGTCAACTCACAGGCAAGCAAACATTTATGAGAGCTAAAATGTTTCTCTTGCTCCTGGTTTAGGATAAACAAACCTCCTTCTCTTGTTGACTGTCTAAGTGGTACTTTGTGAAAGTAGGTCTTCTAATTCATATTTTAGGGCTTGTAATTTATATTTCATTGCACAGAAACAGGATCTACTGTGTTCAGCTTTATCACACTTGTCCTATGTGCATGCATACATATCTCTAGTGCAAAAATGGAAATTAACACCTTTAGATTGACTGTATGAAGCCTTGGGTAGTGTTTATTATGTTGCATTCATTTACGTAATAAATTGGGCATTGAAAAACTGATTATCATCATGAACAATAATTGGAAAATACCTTCTGTTGCTGGTGTTAGGTGGGAGTATTGTTTTAGACTGATACAAAAGCAACAAATAATCCAGAAAACTTTTTCTTGCAAGAGAAATGCCTTTGCCGATAGAAGTAATAGCAAAAGGTGTTTTTCACTTGTTTCCATCCTCTTGGCAGATAATAATACATCTCTGCCTTATCTCAGCTACACTATTCTTTATCTATTTGAAAAGTTAAGAGAGATCATACAACCCAAGATATTTTTATGTTTCTTCTTTTCCTTTTATCATTTTTTGTTCACTTTACCAGCATGTAAGCAGTCTGTGCTGGCAAGTTGTCTCGTATTGAAAAAGACTGGTATTGGAAACACGTGTCGTTCATGTAGGCAACAACCTACTGTATCGTTCGTCAGAAGGGAATTTTTATATTTCCATGTTTTGAAACTGCCTTTTTTAAAATAACATAGTTTAAAGTCAACCAGTATGAACTGGTTGCCTATAGTGTTTTGTGTAGAATAGCAGCATTATAAACCTGCTATAAATTATAAAAGATTTTTACCTCTTTCTTAGGGACAATAAGGTTGTCTTTCTTAATATATACTATAATCTTTAAAGGCGTTCAAACCATAGCCTACACTTTGATTCTCTGATTGTTTTTGGAACATGTTAAATTGAGATAAAATAGAGTGTAAATGGATGTACTGCAACATGAAGTAAAAAAACAAAACAAAACAAAAAAAAAACACGTTGTCAAGCTGTAAGCATCTCCAAACATCGTGAGAGGCTGACAAATGATGTATGGTTCCATCTGGGGTCCTATTTTGATGGCTTAACCTCTGTGTGATGTTTTAACCTTATTGACCGGCATTCTACATGGTGCAGAGTAAAGGAGCTCCCCACCGGACTAGGCACAGATATACACAGCGTGCAGAGAAGCAGACAAACCTGCCTGCGACATGTCTTGTTATTCAATGAGGTAAAACATTCCTGGTACAAACTCTCTGTAATCTTTCAGTGCACTTTCCATCCAAATCACTTTTGCTTCAAGCTCCACATTAAAAAGAATGAGTGCTTCAATCAAAAACCAAATGCTACTTGTGTTGGGCCAAAAAAAATCTTTAAAAAAAAAAATAAAAAATAAGCACATTAAACAATCCTTTATGTCTCCTTGCATAGTTTCTGTTCACTGCTTGGATTTTCATGTAAACCTCATGGGCTGTTACATAGCCATATGCTTCTTAAAAAAAGAGAAAGTGTGCAGGTATTAGAGAAAAAGACTCTCATAGCATAACAATGATCCTCCACATAGCGTTTATGGGCAGGGGTATTGAACACAGCCATGACCTTGATGGTTAAAAGTTTTTTAAAAAAAATTAATATTTCCTTGTATTTTTAAGGAGTCTAATCTAAGCATTTTGAAATAGCAAAAATAAATAAATAAATAAATAAATAAATAAATACTTATTACACTTATTTGGTTCATTATGACTAAAGTGCACAAATGTTGCTCTCTATCAGCAAGTGGTATCTCGAACAGTCATTAGGATGAAGTAGCGCTTAATAAGGTATATTCTAAAGGTCAGAACTATACAGTCTGTTTTTTTTTAATCAAAAGGTATGACACAGTACAATAGTAGGACCATTCTCCATCCTCCATTCACTGTAATGGTTTCTGCTGGAAAATACAAGCAATTGGTGCCATATCCAGTCTAAACTTTAAAAAATATGTTCTTGGAAATCAAAGGACTCTGTGTACCGTACAGGGCCTGTCTTTGTACAAGGCCCTGTTCCATCTCCTTTTAGTATGCTGTAAAGCCTATCAGATCTATGAGGAACAGTATAAAAGCAGTGGAATGGAAATGGGCTAGCTGGAAGAACACAGAAGTAGCAGGTAGCAATTGGTCCCAATGGGCCGCAAGCAGCTGATACAGTAGGAAATGTTCTGTTGAGTCTGTCCTCTAACTCACACGTGTCACAGTGACTGTCAGTGAAACTGTGGAGTCACATCAGTCAGGGCTGTCAAACTCTCTGTGCACCCAGGAAGGTGACATTAGCAAAGCCAGTAGTGAGTTAACACCCAGTGAAGAAATAATAATAATAATAATAATATAAACTCTGTCAAAATGTGTAACAAAATGAATGAACTGGTAAGCCTACAAAAAAATTCCACTCAGGCAGGTGATGTGCAACATGTCTATAATTTACATGTCTAAAATAATATAATTTACAGTAGTAGCCTACACAATCTATTTTTCATTTCTGCAACATTAACATTTTACACAATAACTAATCTGCTGCATCCGACCATCTCAGCTGTTACTACAACTTGTGAAAATTGTTTTTAGCAGTTTTTAACAATTCATTACTAATTAATTAAAATAAAATAAACGTGCAACTTTTAAAGTTGACTAAAATAAAGCTGGTATCTAGCAGACTATCCAAAGCAAACATGGTTCACCAGATTTTCAGAGTTAGTTATGCCATCAGTAAGTAAGGTCACTAAATAACTTCTAACAGGTCATCAAATATCTAACTAACGTATAAACCAAACTAACTGACCAACAGTCGAACAGGCTGACTAACAGTAGCTCATTGGTATTCAGTAGACTCTCAGCACCAAACTTCTTGTCTGGGAACGGTGAATTGAATTTTTTGATCGATTTCCTTTTGAAACAAAAGACATAATCTTCACAGAGATAACCAGATTATAAAAGGTATAGCTAAAAAAGATGCAGCAGTATTTGCCAATAGACAGAAACTTTCAGGTCTATTAAAAAAATCACAGGTTGCAATTCAGCAATGCCTCTCACACATACCGAGCCCTCTGAGAAACAAATGGAGATGTAGACATAAGTGCATAGAAAGAACATAAATCTGAATCAAAGTTGCCTAAATCCTCTTTCGGAGCTAAAAATCATGTCTGTAGGAGTATCAGCAGTGAGTAATTGGGCCCATGGCATTTACTGTTTCAATTAATCTGTGATGTTAAAAATGAAGACTTGGGGGGCATTTGATTAAGAATACTTATGAGCCTAAAACAAACATCGTCTCCAGGGTCTCTGTGGTACTTTAAAAAAAGGAGGGACGCATGCTAGCAGAGATAGAAAAGAGAGAGAGAGAGAGGCAGGGAGACATACAGAATAAGGGAAGAAGTGATTCATACAGGGAGAAAGAAAGTACCGTTTTCATGCCAGATGTCTTCAAATCAACTGTGAAATGAGATCAGGTAAGCTATGCACATGAAGGGCTGTCGAATTGACAACCATCCATGAAAAAAAAAACACTTATTGGTACACTCACTGGAAAGAAAACAGGGGAACAATTAGACATGCCACAGTTTCAATTAGAGATCAGTGAAACAAGTAAACCCAAAGCCATCCTTCCTAAAGGCGTTTGTCATCACAGTGGTGTGGTATAGTCGCTACGTAAAGAAGACAAATTGCAGAGCTCTGGAGGGCACTCAAGGTAATTGGCTCTTTGAGCCAGACATTGTTTTCTTGTCCAATTTCCGCCTGCTCCTCTCCCGCCAACTTCTTGTTTGTATCCAGCTGAACTGAGATTGGTTTCACTCCGGTGACAATGTCGTCCGCAAGCCAGACCCAAGACCCAAAGGGTCTGGGAGAAAGCCACGCGGCCGCTGGGAGCAGGGAGCGCGGAGGCCGTCCTTCGTGTCTCCATCTGTCCGTGCCTCTGGCAGGTGAGGGCGATGTGGTGGTCAGCCAGCCACCCTGAGATTAAAAGTGGGAGGTCACCAGGTTTGAGGTCTCTCTCTGAAAAATAGTGGAGAGGTGTCCGCTGGGGTTCACCTGCCTTTCTGTCCCCGCAGACAAACAAGCCGAGAGATGGAAAGAGGTGTTCTAAGGCAGACCGAGGTCAGCACTATGCTATGTATGCTGTGTGGGAGACTATATGTGGAGAGCAAACACGAGTAACAGCAATCAATGATAAAGGTGTAGGATAGTCTCCTTGGGTGCTGGTGTTGACAGTCCTTGAGTAATTTATTTCTGTTGCAACATTTTTCAGACTGCAACCCCAGACAATAGCTAATTTAATGAGAGAGCTCTCAACAACAATATGCAATAGGAGCAACAATAGAAGGACAATATGTCATAGAAATGTGATTGGAGAGACGTGTTTGGAATGAAAATGACATTGGCAAAAAAGTACTAAAGTACTGTTGCTAAAATGACTGAAATTTGCCCCCAACCTGAGTTTGCTGAATTTATACTTTGTAGTAGAATTCATTGTTTTGAGAAATAGCTAGTATTTCTATTAAATTGTTTTTTATATGGGTGGTATTGACCGACCCATTGATTGTCATATTTGCACTAAAATCCAATCCAAACCAAGTTGACTGTTATGAGTACAAACTAAAAAAATTATTCCAGCATTGAACAATACTGAACCTATGTAAACAGTAAGAGAGTTATCGATTTTGATGAAATGAGAATGTATCTAGCTAAACTTACCTTTGTCCGACTGACTGAAAGCTTACCTTAACACGTTGTGCAAACCTCTAGAATCACCAAGGTCACAAGATCAATGATCTCCAGCAGACATAAAGATTCAGCACCATGGAGAGCGCCTCTACTGCAGCCCTGTTGGGAGCCAACTGTACACAATCTGCTGGAAGACAAGAGAAAAGACAGATTCATATGGAGTTTCTGGTGGCAAAAGATGTGTAAAGATGTCCGAAAATGTCGCTTGGAGCAGTGTTCTGATACTAAGGTTTGTCTTTATATGCAGCTGATCTTGAGAGACAGTTTGATAAAATAAACAAAAATGGGTGAAACATTATTTGAAAGTATTGACACATAAGTGACATGAGCTTAATCATTAGTATAATACGATACATATCATGAACATTAATATCACTTTTTTAACTTTTTTTGACTGATATCATTTTTTTATGTACAGTTTGGGGTGTTGACATGACACCCCAAACAGTACATAATAAGCAACAGAACAGAACAGAACAAAAAACAGATAAAAGACCAACGCAAACATACAAACAGATGTTCTGATCCAGTAGTTCCTAACTCAACCTTAGGACCCACAATATCTTATATGATGTAGCCTAATTGTACATTTACATAAGAATACTGACATTTACACGTCATCTATACTGTATATTCAGGACACATACAGTACAGAACCAAACAGCCATCTAATGTGCACTTACAGATTTGTATAAGGTGAACATGGATTTCCAAATTTACCATATCATTCCAGTATCTGACATTTTTATAGTAAAACAAAATTACAAACTACAACAGCAAGCTTGCACCAATCCAAAAGGTCTCTGCAGCCCACTTTTGCATTTAGAGCACTATAAAGAAATGCAAATACTTTTCTCCTTCCTTCTATACTTACCCTAATCATGCTCCAATATTCCCCCAAACATCTACCAAACCCATCTACCCATGTCAAAGTTGCATAATGAATAGAGTCAAAACAAATGTAATGGCATTTCATAGATAAAATACACACAATAACTAATGTACACAGCCCTTCATTATTATTACCACCCCTGGTAAAGGCAACTATAAAGGGGAATAAACTAAATCTTTTTGAAATGATGTTAGTCTCACAATGAAAATATGATAATTGATATTCCATCTCAAAGCCAAGGAATGTGCCACAGTTATTGGTCCCATCATGTTTTAGTTTATATTCAAAATTAATTTAAATATTTGTGCCCACTTCATTTCAGACAATTACTACAACAAAATGGCACATGCTTAATAATGCTCCATTTGTAATTAAAATAATAACTAATACTAACTAATTGGAAATTTGCCTGAAATAATCCATGTTTATTGAGGCCCTGTGCGTGAGAGGCAAAAAAAGTTCCCTTAATGACAGAAGTGTCAAAAGTACTGACATTCCTTACTCAAGTAGAAGTAAGAAGTAGAAGTATCAACTTAAGTTTTTACTCAAAGTGGAAAAGCACGGGTTTCAAAACTATTTAAAAGTATAAAAGTAAAAGTTATCTACAGGAAAAAATGCCATTATGCACAAAAGCTTAGGCTGCACTACAATACCTTCAAAAACTCCAAAGGCTATAGGGCCTAATGACTAAAATGTTATACTAAAATGTTAATGTTGTATTTTTTTTGGATGCACTACACTCTTTCAACTGCATGTAAACCCATTGAAAATGAATGCATTTTAGTACAATGCAGATATATTAAAGAATCGCCTCAATAAATCAATATAACAATGTACCATAACAAAACTGAAAAGTTTATTTAGCATTAGCGTTTTAATTTCATTACTGCTTGTGCAAGAACAGTGACATTCTATTTTCAGGAAGCATAATAAACCCGTGAATTAGGCATACCCGTGAAGAGCTTTACTTTGCAGACAGCAAACAGTCATTGAAACTAGGCCTATGTTGAATCAACATTTTTTTGTCAACACCAGGCCATTGAATCAACGTTGAAATCTAATGTTGATTCTATAACATGTTTGCACCCTTTTTTAATATTGAAACAATGTTGATCAACAGAATTTCAATGATATTTCAATTATAAGGGATATTGAAACAATGTTGATATTTCAACTTAACTAGGATCATTGTGATTTCAATGCAACATCAATTGTCCTTACTCCAAACGGCATATAATGGCAAATTATTATTATTATTATTATTATTATTATACATCCTGGTTTAATTACATCCAGGATGTGCAGAAGAGGTGAAGCTTATTAAAAAACTGGACCACAGATGTAAAGAAAAAAAATATTTTATTTTATTTAAATCATTAATCATTAATAAAAAAAAATTAAAATCATGGCTCTACAGCCCCACTATCTGCATCAGATGCAATTCCACGTCCAGCCCCTCCTGCCCGGTCTGGCGCATACCGCATACCTGTCAAGTTTTGGATTTGAAAATAAGGGAAATTTTCCACCACCCGCCGCGAGCAATCCCACCACAACAACCAAGCTCCCCTTACATTAGAAGACGGGTGACAAGAAAGCTAATCACTTGTCAACCACTTATAAACAACAATTGGCTTTATGCAGCTGCACTGCTTCCTTAACTTCAGGCCGCACGTTGTCTGCCTGTCATGTCTGCTGCCATTATTGGATAAACCGATTAATCCAGGTGATCAGTTTGTCCAATAATGACAGACAGGAACAAAAAGTAGCTGGCTGTTCAGAAAGTAACACTGTGCATAAAGCTGTGCATAAAGCCAATGATAGGCCCTTCCTTTGTTGACATTGACATGCTGTGAACAATCATAGCCTAAATGAAAACACAAAGGGGTATATATGAAGGGCATTAATTTAAAGGCTTATTTGTAAATTTTCTGTTCATTTAACATTGCTTCTTTAAATTTTTACATTCCACATCACGCACCCATTCATTTCCAATAGCTTTTTTTGTACGTTTTTACGTTTCATTTCACATAACTTTTCTTTACTCTTTTAGTGACTTATTTTAGGCTACTCCTTTTATGGACTATGCAATTCAAGTTTTGGAAGGAGTGTATTTTTGGCCTTAGTCAGCGTGGTTAATTTTACATGAGAGTAGAGCGCAAACATTGCTGTGTCTAACAACATCCTGTTCTCTGTAACAATCTGCTAAAATCGCTGTTACAAATCTTACAAAATGTGTGACAGGCTCCCACCTTGCTATTCTTCAGAAAAATAAAAGTGTCCCATTGATCGCGGTATTTACACAAGGGTTTTTTTTTTTGGCAGGAGTGCCTTCCACCTCTGTCCTGGCGTCCATAATCTGTCTGTTTCTTTCTTTTCTTTTTTTTTACCGCGTCGTCACTCAACGACTCATCTGACCTCACACACTAACCTCGCGACCACCGCCACCTACAGTAGGCTGTTGCACTGCAGGTGGCAGTTATCGCAAGGCTAGTGACAGAGCTCAGATTTTTTTAAAATAACGCTCGCAGGTTAAAATACGGGAGATTTACGGGGAAATACTGATACGGGAGGACGGCGGGAAAGAATGGTAAAATACGGGATTTTCCCGGCCAAAACGGGATACTTGACAGGTATGGCATACCGCAGCCACTTTTGAGCGGCCTATGCGAAGGCTGATCCACCGGCCCATGCTTTGCCAGAGAACCTTAAACACAAAATAATGCAAAATAAGTTAACATACTCTTCAGGTTATGCTTCCCCTACAGTAATAGCACTTTAAACTTCAAACATTTAGTATTTTTATTTGATGAAAAGATGAATGTCCCACACTATTGGTAGGTTATACTTGTCATTATAGGCCTCTGCATCAACAGTTTCTGATTGAAAAACATTAAGTCTATTGAGAAAGTGTGCGTCTGAGGATAGCCTGGTGCATTTCCCACAACATAAGGCTACTACCAGTGCCAGTCTACAGTGATGTTATTATCTGCTCACAGTGGTATAATTGAGCATTTCAAGCATCACAGAAATAAGCAGGACCCAGAGGTTTTAATTTAAGTGCAACTGGTTGGAAGTGTACAGCGATGTAGACGGGCTCTGGTAGCCAGATAGCTGGTAGCTATCATCACTGAATAGCTTCGCCCTAATCTTTGTCTATTAACATTGGCATAGTTCTATCATGACTTAAGGACATGGTTGAATCTAATTAATGACTGCTGTTAGGATTTCAAGGCTATCGATAACCATGTGAAGAACTTAACGTATTATGGTACATTTCATTCATACAGATGGACATTATCAGCTCACCTTGTATTGGTCCCGGGTCCAGAAATGAGATGTCCAGTCGTTTTTTTCCCCATACGTATTTCCCGGTCAACCAAAAATCAATGCATTTTCCAACCATGTCAATCATGTTTCCTGGTCAACTAAAAAGCAATGCATTTTCCATCATATTTCCCGGTCGATTATTAATTGATGGTTTTTCAACCAAGTCTTTTCTGGGACGCCCGGAATTTACACAGGGGTCCCAATCAAAACGCATAAACATATTTTTCAAAAATTTGTATTCAAAAATCATATTTTTGGTCTTTTGACTTCAAATTTCTTGTGTAACAAGCTGAGATGGAGTTAGGACTTAGATTTTTTTATTTAGGGGTATCATATGGATGGTACCTTCATAGTTCATAGACATTTGAAATGAGCGGGAAAAAAAAAACTTAGTTCCAACCTCTATAACTCTGTGTCCATATGTCACAGAAACATACATATTCTTCTAGAAAAAACTTGAGGGTGTCACCTTTCCAATGGTATGAGGCACATCCCTGAGTCTGAAACTATGTAGGAACTGTCAAGCTTTCAATTTGGGTATGCCGTTTTTTTTTTTTTTTTTAAAGGAAAAATTGGGGTGTGGCTTAAGAGGTTAACACTGAATCAACAACTTATCAACATTGGTGATATGAAAAGATCAATCAAATATCTTGTTTTATCAATCTTACGTGTAACTACAGGTCCATGTTGTTCCAATGTTGTTCCAATGTCGTACCATCAACATTAAATAACGACATGTTTTCAATGATATGGTAATGATGATTCAACATTTATTTTGCATTGACTTTTCAATATCAACCATCACGATGATTCAGATGGAAAAACAACGTTGATCCAATGTTTGCTTGCTCTCTGATATTCTCCCATCATATTATTAACATTAGGACCCAGGTCGAAAAGAAATGTAGGCTACTTAACTTGTATTTTTCGGGCTTGTACTCATTGAACTCTTAGTATGTTGTTGAAATACAAACTTAAATGTGTTATTTTGGAACAACTATTAGTAAATTAAGTGCAGATTAAGACATGATTAAACATAACATAAACTGACATTAAATAGGCTACACTTATTTGTGCTAAAATGGAACCACTAATAATGTCTTTTATTGTACTAATACAGTCTTTATCAGATTACTTTAAATACATTTAAAATGTCATTGAAAGAGGTGCATTAGCTCAACTTAGCTTCTCTGTGCTCTGCTACTCGGCCCCAATTAAAAGTTCTCTTGACTAGGCAAACACACTTCAACGTAGTCATTCACTATGGCGTTAACTGAGTGGTTATCCGATATTCTTCTCTCCTGTGTTCGCATCTTTTTATGTCCGTCCTCTCTCACCAATTTTGGGAAATACCATTACTTTTAGCTTCCTCTCTATAGCACACAACAGCAATACTATGCTACATCCACCGAGAACAGATCTGGGCCGCGTTTCCCAGATTCGTTAAGAAGCTCTTAACGCTAACATCTTCTTTGGAGCGCTCTTAAGAATGCTGTGAAAGAAGAACGTGTTTCCCAGAGTCGCTCTTAGCTTAAGAAGATCTTTCACTAAGAAGGAAAGTAAGATTGAGCTGACCCACTCTTAACAGCCTTCTTAGCGATCAAATGCTCAGTGAGCATAGCTTGCCGCTAGGGGCGTGTAGATTTCTAGGCTTTAGTGATCAAGCTGCATCAGGGAAATGTATATCCTCCACTTTTTAAAACAATAAAACAATGTTCCATGTTGAAATGCGCTCATAGCTGTGGACCATTGGCACAAGAAACATAGGCTAATAGTAGAGAAGAAAAAACTACTTGGATACACCTGATGGCACACACCCACGTTATCAAAATGAACTTAATGCTACAACAGGACAATTTGATACAGGGTGTGCTAGCGTAGCCAAGATACCGCTAAACTTATTTCCTCCATCTGGAATCTTCATTAATTAGGTTAGAGAACCAGAACCCTTAAATAGCTTGCGAGTACCCAGTAGGCTATAACTTTACGGTAAGGTTGTAAACAAAATGTAGCCTACCTGAGAGCACACAAAAGTGTGCTTGTTGATTTTGAGGGGTGTAGCCGAAGGTGAGGCTGTCCATACAGTTTAATCCAAGTAGCCTACACTTGTCAGGACTAAGAAACGGACTACCCCCCGGCCTACAACCTCTCTGGGAAATACGTCTCTATGTTACAAATACCCCAGGCAGGACATTTACCAACATTTTGTAAACTATGACAGTAGGCTATTAGCTATGAAGTGCTGTCAAAATGTCTGACCTCAGTGAAAGCTCGTTCTTGGCTGCACTGTGACTGGTAAATTAAAGGATTTTTTGAATGATGAAAACCAGACGAAATTAAATGGTAACGGGGCTATTTTAAAAATGTAAGTAGTAGAAAGTACAGATAATCATGTGAAAATTTAAGGAGTGGAAGTAAAAAGTAGGCTGAAAACCTCAAGTAGGCCTACAGTAGGCTATAACGAAAATTTCTACTAGCCTATTTTGTTAGAGTACTACTTGACACCTCTGATTAATGACAACTGTTGGAGACTTCCAAAAAAATCACCAAGGGATCAACAAGTGTTACCAAATCAGAAGTGACCCCTTTGATAGAAGATCTATTTAAAATACATACCAGGGAAATAACTTGTCATTTAATCACACATTTAAAAGACTTAAGTTGCTAAATGCAATTGAGGCTTTACATAGAATCAGGTTTGGATTATAATTGAGCTCCTTGACTTGTGGTGGTTTAGGAATCGAGAAGAATTACAGTAGGCTTCTAAAAATACACCCGTCTACTAGTGGATAGCCTATGGTGAAGGACCTGTGGTGATATGTAGTTGTTTTGATCCCAAAGTCTAGGAATCTCATTAGTGTGGATGCCATCATAACTTCCATCAAACTTAAAGGTTTTACCATATAGTCACTGTTACTATATTGTCACTGAAGAGCTGAGCAGCAGAGTATGGAATATGGACAATCTGACAGACACTGTTAAAAGGAAGGGTCCCAAATCCATATTTTCTATTCTCCGACTTTGGAAATTTATAGGAGATATCTAACACAAGTATTACTGGCAGTCTTTACATTGTACTATGTGCTGGGGTGTTTCACTTTCTCAATAATTTGGCAACTGACACAATCTAGGTGATTGTCAGTACCTAAACCATCCAGAGTGCACGATACCCAGAGTAGGTTATTGCTGTAGTTTATGAACAAGACATTGCAAGAGCTGATGTCCATCTTTTTCCAGGTTCCTTTGTACTGACCGTGTTTCACAACACAAAGCTATTAAGCAATGCACACTCACCCCCAACACAAATTTGTGGAGAATAATTTGAACACATTAGCAATTAATGGTGTTACAAATGAACTCAATTGACCTCATCCTAACCTTCACTCTAACAGTACAGGCAATCAGAAAGGAAGATGGCTCAATTAGCTTAACCAAATTCATGCTTTTAAAAAATGATCTTACATTATCATAGGAGTAATTGCATTAGTAGTGCAGGGAGACATTTTAACTTAATTTGTTTATTAATGCCATGCAATCAGATAACATACTGTAATAAGTAATGGAAATGTACATGAATACAAATTGTGTGTGCTCTGAGTTCTGTGTGTGACCAAGGTATTTAAATCATGGTAGATAGTGGAACAGATGTGACTGACATTTACCTTGAGACAAGAGCTGATAGACTTGTTTCAGAATTTGACTTGCCTCGTCAGAAATTTATGGGTGTTGGGGTCAACTTTGGAGAAGCAACACTGAGTCGATTGCTAGGGGGGAATGGCATTATTAATATGGTGAGGTAATTGGCTGTCATGGGTTTAGCTCAATAGACCCAGGCAAGCAGATTTTCACCACAACAAGGTTTATTATAACAAATGGCAGACTCACACATGGAAGACACGGAACCCGGGGAGTGCGACACAGAGCGGGGTAGTAGCGACAATGACAGACAAAGGACGGAACAGAGGCAGGGGTTTAAATACACAGGGCCAAACAAGGACACAAGACACAGCTGAAACCAAGTAGGGAATGACTAGACTAATAACAAGGGAACGAGACAAGGAGCAGGTGAGGGGCGGAGACAGGAACACAGCAGGGATAAACAGAAGAGCACATGGCAAGACAAGACCAGGAAGTGACATGGAACAAGACACCAGGAAGTGACATAGAACAAGACACCAGGAAGTGACATGAAACAAGGGACCAGGAAGTGACATGAAACAAGGGACCAGGAGGCGAACACAGGAGCACATAGACGGACAGGGCATGACATTGGCTAAGAGATAATTGGCATACCATAGATGGGGATGTAAGCCTACACAGAGGGGTACAAAAAGTTATGTCCTTGCATTGTCACTTAGGACTACCCCTACATTATGGGAATAACTGGTATATTGTGGGAAAAAACAACAACAACAACAATTATTATTATTATTATTATTATTATTATTGTTGTTGTTGTTCTTATTGTTCTTATTGTTGTTGTAGTCCTTTTACCATTACCAGGACTAACTGTTGCTCAACACTCTATTTCATGCAGTCAGAAGTAAAAGGATCTATGTGAGAATATAATCCTTATTTAAATACCATACATCCTGTCATATGATTGACTGTGAAACGCTATAACTGAGTGCTGAATATTCTCCCAGGCTGACCTCAGATAGGTCAGAATGGGCTAATTCATCTGTGAAAAAAAGAGCCTCACAGACTGTTTGCTGAGCCCAAGACTATTGATATATGCCGTATGCTGGTGTGTGTGTCCACTCACATTTCCCCCGCCATCATAATGTCTGCTGATAATACACCGATGTAGAGAAAGTAGTCAGGGGTACAAAATATATTTCTGATGACCTGACCTCGGCTAATCTTATCCAAGCTGTTGTAAAGGAAAGCTCCACAGGAAAGGGATCATTTTAGGATTGCCATGGAGTCTCCCTAGTGATTTTGAGAACTTTTTGCAATGGTGCCCCACCACCCCCCCTACTACTGTATTGCAGTACAAAACAGAGAGGGAGAGAGAGCAATTTGTTCATTGTGTTGAAAATAGAAGGAACGAGAATGAGACTTGATCTCCGTTGTTTGTTTTTTGCTACATAATCTCCAGAGTACACAAGACATCCATCTGCAGAGGAACCAATCCAGGAAACAATCAAAGCATTGTGTAATTCACAATCAATGGCATCTGCAATGCAGTCTGGTATAGACTTTCGACGTGGTACTGTATTTCCCATTGAGTCAATTAAAACCATTGTTTAAATAAATTATGCAGCAGCATTTCAGAGGATTTTTGGTGAGAGTTCAGTGCTTGAATTTAATTGTTCCCAGACACAATATTCTGATTGATTTGATTTCCAAGACACACTAGAGGGTAACTATGCTTTTATATTATATGAATACCAAAGCTATAGATCATAGTCATATCTCTCTGCAATATGAATCTCTACATGAGTCTAGGTATAACAGGTTATATACAGTACTGTCCAATAGTTTAATTCATTTCATTTTTCCATAGAGGAAATGACAGTGCTGACAGTATAGTAGGTGTCTGTAATTTAACTTGGGTGTGCTTGAACAGATAATAATATGGCTGCCCAAACAGAGAGATGACTTCTGAGAGTGGTAAACCAATATGATGGTGTTTGATTTCTGCAGTCAGCTGACATACAGTGACAGAGAGAATGGCAGGCAACATGTTCTCTTTAAAAAAAAAAGGGAAAAAGAAAATACAAATTTTGACGGTGTAATTAAATATTTACCAACTAACATAAAGGCTGTCTATAATTTGACACCCTGAATTATTTAATGCCACTTTTTTATCTGGATGTGGATTTTGAAGCTTGCGGGGCAAATATACAGTGACAGTCATCAGTCCTAAGTGCTTGAAATGCACACTCTCATCACCATAAAAAAAGGAGGAAAAAAAATCAGTAAGCATGCATCTTGTACAATGCCCCGAGAGCAGAGAGTCATTAGTACACTCTGGGCTCCATAGATCAAAGGTAGCCCTCAAATGAATAAGTAAAATCGGTGCTACAAACACCAAAATCTTCCCTTCTTCTATCACTTCCTTCGCTTCTCTCCTCCCTTTTCTCCTCCTCTTCTTTCTCTACCTCCTCTCTCCTCTCCCCTTTCGTGTCCCTCTGTTCTCTTCCACCTGCCAGTGTCATGTTCCGGATCAGTGATCGGGCCAGATGGCTACAGAACATGGGTTACTCTCAAACGCTCAGAGCGCTGCTGTCAAGTCTTTCCCGGGCTCGGCATCGCTATGCTTGACGGCTGAGCTCTCCAGCTCGTCTCCTTGAGCGCTGCTGCAGCTCTCCAGGCCTGCTGTCATTTTCTCTCTCTCTTTCCCTCTCTCTCTCTCTCACTCTCTGCTGTGCTCTCTGCTCTGTTTCCTCCTCAAGGCCTTTCCTCTCCCTCTCTGGAGGAGGATCCACTGGCTCTTCCCTCCATGAAAAGCAGCGCTGCTCTGCTCTCGGCTCCGCATAAAGGAGCTGGGGATTAGCCGTCACATCCCAAAGTCTATGGCATACGCGGCTGCAATAATGCACCGCAATAACAATGTGAGCTTCCTACTTCGATTCAGGAAAGCAACCGTGTGAGAAGCTTTCATCCATGCTAAGGCAACTAGATATATGAGTGAAAGTAATTCTGTGCATTATTCTTTAAGAAGATTCTTATGAAAAGATGTCTTTGGTATATTCTTTATAAACCTTTGCATTTCCCATTAGGGAAATGTCTAGTCAGGGTTGTTGTGGTCATTACCAGGAATAAAATGAATTTTCTAACATTTCAGAATACCTGCTGTGTTTGTCAGATCTCACTCGCTGAGACACCCTGCCTGTCATATAAATAATTGTCTGCCACTTCACAAAGGCAGCCGGTCACATTGTGTGTACTCAACAAACTCTTGTTCTTATTATCAGATGCATAATCATTCAACACATCTTTACTTATATAACTATAATAGCTATAAATAAATAAGATAAAAACATAATAATAAATAAATAAATAAGATCATATACTTTTATCCATATAACTCATATATTTTGTATAACTTTCACTCATATGTCATACTTTTATAAGTCATAGCATACTTTTACTTTGTACTCATACACCTAGCTCCTGTACTCTTTATTTGCTTTGTCTTATTACACACCCCACTATGCTATATATCTGGATAATGTCATTGGCAGTTAAGAGTATAACTTATTCTTTGTCTTCTTCCTTTGGCAGCGGAGGCATGTCTAAGACTTGACAATGCGATTGTTATGACTCACACACAGGTGGGAGGCAGACTAGATTGTCTAGACTTTTGTTAATTCTTTGTGGGTGAGAGACTTTTCCTCTCGACAAGAGTACAGTCAGTACAAGCCTTCTGCCCTATATAGCTCCACACCTTGCACCTCAGACCAATAGAGATGTGAGGGCTCTTTATAATCTGTCTTCTGTCTTGGTATTTTTCATTTTCCTCACACAAGATGTCATTTTGGCCCATGCACAGTGATAAAAATGCATTGCAGTGTGGGACATGCAATCAATAAATCGTTGATTGTTGAAAGCATTGCCCTATATGATGAATGTGTTGTTTCCCATTGAATTTATCTATAATTATTGAAATAATTGTGCAGACTTTGGAAGTAAAAAAAAAAAACATGACATTTCCCACTGCAGTTGATACATGAAGTCATGCCTTCTTTTGCGCTTCTACTGAATTCCCATTATGTCACATGAACCCTACATCATTGCAGATGAATACGAGGGGCCCCTAGTGTGTTGTTTACAACCTCACACTCCGCCATCCCCACATTCCTTACCCCAACACCAACCAACTCATTGCTACTCGGTTCCTCTGGCTTTGAAGCTAAAACTTTCAGATTTGTTCTTTTTTACCATTAAGTGTATTTATTTATTTATATTTTTGAAATAAGTGTGTGGTTGACCACTATGTCCAGGCCTCAAGCGAAACACGAATGGAAAAACGGAGCGGGTCAAGAAACACATCTCTTTGGAACTAATTAGGGCGTCAACATTGGACCACCCTTCATGCTAGTCTCAGCTGGAATTGAATTTTAATTGGCTGGCCTTAATTTAGCTGACTTAAATAGTGTTGGATTAAATAAGGCCAGGGATCCATGCTGAGGGATGGCAAACATGCTCTTCGTGGGTTTCACGCAGGTATATTGTGTGAGATCTCGGCAGGACCCCATACTTGCACTGTGAATCTAGAACAGGAAAGAATGCTTCTGAGTGTGTCCTACTGTATATAGACCAGTTTTATCTACTGCCATCTTAGCACAGTTAGGAAGCCTTGTTGTTTTCTTTCAGATAGGGATTGAACTGTTTTTCTGATTGATATATTTTCCAACTACAGTATAACAATAGATGATTTTTAAATTATATTATTTTTGTTTTAACTCACTCCTCTCATCAATCATGATCATTTTTCCAAGACACCACTGAACCTCAGATATACTGTTTGGAAGTAGCTTCTCTCGCCCCAGTTAAGAAACAAGACAAAATTATGCTGAAACATACTATTTTTAAAATGTCACCAATTGCCTACAGCTTGTTCTGGTGACTGTATTTGGAAGATATATGTACTTTCCCCCCCAAGACTGTATGCAGTTAACATTAAGGGAAATGCAAGTAGGACACCTGCAAGGGTACGGCAAAGGATTAGGATTCCTGATTACGATGGCCGGATAATCTTCTTCTGGAGAGTAAACATTTCCCCTGATGGTATTTTTGGCCGCCTTCTTTCTACATAGAGTCCAGTACTAGCCTCCTTGGCTTTTCTGCCTTCACATGTGTTATCTCCTTCCGCCCACACCATCGTTCCCCGCCGTGAGCAAGCAGTCGCCGTCACATCTACTGTACTGTATATGCATGTCTGTGTGTGTGTGTGTGTGTGTGTGTGTGTGTGTGTGTGTGTGTGTGGGC
>JAGFZM010001132.1:1860496-1874800 GCA_017657215.1 Limnothrissa miodon
TTTGTGATCTGTAGAATGGAAAGCTTACCTCAGGACCCTCATTCATTTTCGGCAGGAGCACCAGAACCCTTCAGAATGGTGGCATGGTGTCAGAAGCATTCCAGCAGCACACACAGCAAGCACACAGGGGAAACAAAGACTATGGCGAGGGAACGGAAATGTGCTAGATGGGAACACAAAACAAGAGAGAACAGAGAACAGCCAAAGTGAACACAATCGTTTGGGTAGGGAATGCAAAAGTAGTGGAACAACAAAGCCTTTGTGAGCGAACTCATAATATTTTTGAGTTTGCTTCCATCTCTTTAGAAAGCAGGAGTGCTAAATGCGGGTTGTAGTCAAAAAGTAAGCCAGCCATGTGTGTGCCATGCAACACAGGGTCTCAGTCAGTTTTTTCTCCTCCATACTCTATAGAGGGGGTTACGAATTTCACACCCACTCATTCACACCTGCAATTAGCGGTTGACTTTAATTATCCAGTCAATGAGATTCTAAGTGACCTCGCCACATGCTCCACCTCACCAAATTCACCAGCCAGTATTGATCTAAATTAGGGCTGAGGACCCAGGGCCTGGCTGCAGTCATAGCCTTTATGCCTTTCTTGCAACACAAACCTTCACTACTGCACCCTGAGGTCAGGATCTTTCAAAAACATAATAATGTTTCATTACTCGGTAAGGTCAGACATTATGTCAGAAATGAAAATTTACAGAAAAATAAAGAACCGTTAAAACAGGCCTCTACAAGATATATGTGATTTTACGCATCACTGGAAATCTGAAAGGCTATTCACATTGTCTCTGGGTGAGAGGGAGGTGGATCTGTACATTTACAGAGGGAGAGAGATAGAGAGAGACAGGCAACTGTCAGTTTGGGGGAAGCAAGGTTGGCCTTCTAATCATACAGCTGTATTTCAATTATTCAAAAAGTAAAGGAACAGTCTAGGGCTGGCATTTCAGTGACAGGTCTGAAATGGGAGGAAAGGTTGCAAACAAATCTCCATCATTTGGAGAGCTGAGGACAAGAAGTGAACCCGGTAAGGCTGACTCTTGGGTTGAGGCTTTTTGCTGTTAAAGTCATGTTTGTGTGTGTGTGTGTGTGTGTGTGTGTGTGTGTGCAGGGGCGTCGTAGTGGGGGGGAAAGGGGTACTGAGTTACCAGGGCCCCAAGTGGGGAGAGGGCCCTTGAGGAGGCTATTTTTTGTTTTTTAATATCAATTGCAGATCACAATATATGTTGCTAACTAATGTAATTTTAATGTTCTAGTTATAATTATATTATATAATAATTATAATCTACCGTTTGATTTATGAATTGGATTGTGTTGATTGATTGGGCCCCCCCAAGCTTTGCACAAAATGGTTTAGACCGCTTTAACCGGGCCTTGTTTAACTAGGCGCATTTCACGTACCGTTGAAGCAGCACTGGGAGTAGCAGCTTATGGTTATCTGTATTATGAATGATGATGCCCAAGAAAACTAAATACGGTTTTCAGAAAAGAAAAGAGAGACAGAAAAGAAATGAGGGAAAGCAACTGTTAACAAACTTCTTTCCCAAGAAAGGTGAGCCCAAATGTGAAAGCAAGTAGCTTACAATAAATGAACAACAATACCTACCTTCAATACCACCGCGATTGTCACTGCTAAAAACGGAGACAAAAAAAAACACAAAATGAGAAATAACATGATGCCCTTTTCATTGCAATTGGCAACTACTATTCGAACATTAACATAATTAAGATAATAGCCTAAGTTAGTCTCAATGTCATGGTCAATAGAGTAGTCAAAGTAGTATTGTAAGCTAACGCCTGAAACGCATTGCAGACTACAGACTGCTACAGACCCCTCACATCCATAAAAAATAAAGTATCACTCACTGTCTTATGATGCAATTTAGTATAGGAAGTTTGAGTAAGTTTTACAAAAAATATTTATATAGGCTATTAAGCATGTTTAATCACATCAGTAAGGCTTCATTGCCTAATAATATCATATGCTTCATGCTTGTAGAGGCATCTGCCCAGGTAGATAGAGAAGATGTAATAGAGGATGATTCAAGTGAAGGCAGTAAAAGCTCTGAGAAAAGTGAAAGGGATGAAGAGAGCAGTCAGAGCAGTGCCAAGGATGACATGCCAGAAGATCCAGCACTATGGCCAGAGAAGTGGACCAATGAAGAGAGAGACATAATAGTATGCAGATTAGCAAGCAAAGAAAAGACTACTCCAATTTCAGCTAGGGACAAGGAAGGGAAACCATTTCCAAACTACCTACAATTTGCAGTAACTGGGGTGTAAATTACAGTGCACTTTGTGTAAATTCCAAAGCCCTTAGTGAAGACTGATTTCTTTTAGCCCTTTAAAAAATAACTCATGACAAGTGAGTCAAGTTTTGTTTAAATGTAGTATTAGTATTTTTATGCAGACCCATAATGTTTGGTATGCTATGTTATTAGTCGTTCTTGAAATAAAACAAAGATTCAGATACGTTTTGTCTGATTAGATTTTTTTTATTATTAATTTAAGAGTGTTTAGTGTTTTGGGGGGAGGGGGAGGGGGGGCCCATGGTCATTCCTTGTGCCCAGGGCCCAGAATTTGGTGCTACGCCCCTGTGTTTGTGTGTGTGTGTGTGTGTGTGTGAAACAAACCCAATGAAATGCAAGCCATAGCAAGCTGATTCTCTATTTCTCTGTTCTCTGTGGTTCTATTATTATTTTGTAGGAGAGTGAAGGGGAGGGAGATGTGGGAACATACTGAAAGACAATTAGAGGCTGTAAAAGGCAGTGATATCTTTTTTTTTTTTTTTTTTTGCATTTAGCAGACGCTTTTATCCAAAGCGACTTACAAAACGAGGATAACAATCAAGCTACATAGCAGAAACCTTAAGGAGCATAGTGCTAGGGGATAGTGCTTCAGTTCATTTTAGTGCTAGGATAGAAGATGTTCTCTGAATAGCTGGGTCTTTAAGAGCTTTTTGAAGGCCTCCAGAGATGGCCCTGTTCTGATTGTTTTTGGTAGGTCATTCCACCAGCGTGGGACGACACATGAGAAGAGTCTGGATTGCCTTGGGCGAGGTGCTGGGACTGCCAGTCGACAGTCATTGGAGGACCGGAGTTGTCGGGGGGTAGCCTGAGCTTTTATGAGAGCGCTTAGATAAAAAGGGGCAGATCCTCTAAGCACTTTGTAAGTCAGCATCAGTGATTTGAATTTGATGCGAGCCGCCAGAGGCAACCAGTGGAGCTCGATTAGCAGAGGGGTGACATGCGTCCTCTTCGGCTGATTGAAGATGAGACGCGCCGCAGCATTTTGGATCATCTGAAGTGGCTTGACGGCACAGGCAGGAAGTCCTGCCAGAAGGGCATTGCAGTAGTCAAGGTGTGAGAGGACCATAGTTTGAACCAGCAATTGGGAGGCTTGTTGAGTTAGGTATGGTCTGATCTTTTTGATATTGAATAGTGCGAAGCGGCAGGCCCGGGCAACAGAAGCAACATGGTCATTGAAGGTTAGCTGGTCGTCAATCATAACACCTAGGTTCCTGGCTACCCGTGAGGGAGCAAGAGACAAGGAGCCAGAGTTGATGCAAATGTTGTGATGAAAAGTTGGTTTAGCTGGGAGGACCAGCAGCTCGGTTTTTGAGAGGTTCAGCTGGAGATGATGGTCTTGCATCCATGCAGAGATGTCAGAGAGGCAATCCGAGATTCGCGTTTGGATGGTTGGGTCATCGGGTGAGAATGACAGATAGAGCTGGGTGTCATCGGCATAGCAGTGGTAGGAGAAGCCGTGCTGGCGGATGATTTGGCCCAAGGAAGTGGTATAGATGGAGAAAAGAAGGGGACCCAACACAGATCCTTGGGGTACTCCAGTAGCAAGGTGGTAAGGCGCAGAGGTGTGTCCTAGCCAGGACACTTTGAACAGTCGCCCAGTGAGGTAGGATTCAAACCAGCAGTATGCATCACCCTTGATGCCCATGTTTGACAGTATAGACAATAGAATACTGTGGTTTACCGTATCAAACGCAGCTGACAGGTCAAGCAGGATGAGTACAGATGACCTTGATTCCGCTCTGGCTTCTTTTAAGGCTTCAACCACAGATAGTAGAGCTGTTTCAGTGGAGTGGCCGCTCTTAAAGCCAGATTGGTTGTGGTCGAGTAGATTCTGTTGGTTCAAGAATTCAGTAACCTGTTTGAATACCGCCCTTTCAATAGTTTTTGCAAGGAACGGAAGGAGAGAGACCGGCCTGTAGTTTCCCACCTGGTTGGGAGCAAGAGAGGGTTTCTTCCCCCTTGGTTGTGTTGTCCACGCTTAGGAAAGCATCCTTGGGAGCTTGCGACATTTACACATTAAAACACATATCAGACAGACTGTAGACCAGTGTTATCAATAACCTACTTATCTCCTCATTGTTCATTTTCTGTTTTTCTGCATTGCAAGATTTAGTGTTTTTCAAAAAATAAAATATGTCCATCACCAGTGCAATGAATACTGACATATCAAAGGGGTCACAGAAGGTGAAACAATTTTCATTTCGGCTTTCTTGAATTAGGAGAGGTTGTGCATGTCTAGAGTTAAATTAAAATATAGTTCTTTTTCATATGTAAATGTTAAACTTAGAAATAGTCACATTTTTCCAAAATAGGAAAATTAGATCAAAGCTTTGCTGTGATGTCACATTCAGGAAATGAATCATAGTTAACTGTGGTTGCCAAAGAGGGGCGCCATTTAGCCAAAGTAAACCATTTCCCGAACCTAAATATATATTTGCAAATAGGCTTGTAAAATTACTCTGATTATGTTTAATAAATCAATGTTAAATACATTCTCAATCATTTCAATCATTCAATGTTGAGAAAATTGTCCAAGGGTCATTTATTCATAGGTTCTATAAAACCTTAAGTTCCTGGTTGGATTCAGAGTGTGGTTCATTTGAATTTTAAAGCAGACTTGTAGGGTGCAGCTTCACATTCTGGTGTTCCCGTTCTGCCTGAAACGTGAGTAAGAACACACAGAAAATGATGTAAAACCTCAGTGAACATTACACCCATGGTGTATTGAGTCTTATGGATCGGCCATACTGTGCGAAAGGGATTCAAATTTGTTACAGCCATTACTGTTATGTGCTCTGACAAGGATTCCCTGCAACATGGTGCCCAGTGTTCACGAGGGGTGCTGTAAACGTGAACAGGGACAAAGAGAACATAACTCATTTGATGTGTTATCTTGCCTGTATTCCGTCCTCGGAGATGTCATTAAGGACATGTGCAGACTCCCCGTAGAATAGAAGCTGGATAAAGCTCTTTCTCCTTGCTACTAGCCCCTTCCAAACATGGGCACCTGCCAGCAGGCCTAATTCTGTGCCGTTCCCCGTGCGTTTTTATCAGCCTCTACTTCTCCTCTCCACACCACAGCGGAGCTGCTTAAGCAAGCAGCAGCCATCAACTTGACACTAAATGACAACCCTGCTTAAAATGCAAGTCCAACTATGTGTCCAGTTGTGACAGCGGATACGTCTTGCCTGGCACTGAAAGAAATGGGAGCGTGCTATACTTGGTTGATTAGCCATTGGTAATGTAGATTTCTCTCTCTCTCTCTCCTCTTATTTTATCTCCATCTGTGGAATTTTAGTGGCACTGCCAGTGCCATATTCATTTGTAAACAAATTACAGCACACTAAATATTTCAGCAACACTGCTGGGAAAGTAAAGTGGTTGGGAAGTTATCCTTGCTGCCTTATAGTATAGTAAAAACCTCTTATCACTTCAACCAGGTCCCAGTTTAATCAACTTTTGTGTGAATATACAGTATGTGTGTGTGTGTGTGTGTGTGTTTGCACGTGACCACTTGTATGCTTTAATACATTCGCTGATAACCCCCTGGAGATGCGAGGGTTAATTAGAGGGGACTCCACTAATTCTACTGCTCATTAAAGTAATTAGCCTGCACTGTAAGCCCGATGTAAATTACGAGGAGGCTGTGGGCCTATTGATCGCCCACTCTTCCCCTTCACTCTGGCCGAGCGGCTATGAGTGCACAGTGCCGCAGTCACTGGAGGCAAATCAAAGACATTTTAACAGACAAATCAAAGGCAATTGTTTTGATGCACAAGGAGGAGAGCTCTGCTGAATGTTGCTGGTGTTATCACTTTTATTCAGGATCAAGACTGCTGTATTTGTGTCTGTTGTTAATCTATTTCCTCTAAGTTGTGGTAATTACAGCACTTTTCAGTGTTTGTGTTTTACTTTTACAAAAGGTAGCCTCTGGTTGAGTGGGGTGAAAGGAAATTGGGTGGAGACCTTAATTTATGTAATGGATGAACATGTGGGGCAGCCAGAAAAATGAAAAAACAAACAAACAAAACAACAACAACAACAACAAAAAAAAAAAACATTTTCCCATTTGTCTCAATTACAGGAGCACACCATATACTCTAATTATTACCGTAACTGTGTGCAGTGTGAAAATGTACTGCATCTTCGATTATAATATACTTTTACATATCATCTGCTGTACTCAGAAACTTACATCTTATGGTTGTTTTTATGAATCACTGAACAGCATTCTTGGTCATTGTAAAATAATTTTAGAAAAACATTAAGCTTTGGTCCATAGGTCACCTGGTAGGTTGCAAGGGTGCTGCAGATTATAATGTATGCCATTAGTATGTGATTATAAAAAGGTTTTCATTCATTCATCACTTGCTCAGGAGCTCCTTCTCGTTGCAGTACCACCCGGAAGGATTCTGAGAGTGTTGAATGTTCAACTGAATGTTACCCCAGCAGATAGGTGATGGACAATTCTAGTGTTGAATTTATTGCTTAAATCCTTGCACAATGTGCCATGTCATTAACCTAGAATATCCCACAAGGTCTAAAACATACTTTCAGACAGACTATGGCCTTGATGTATCTAAATACAGACACCCTGATATTCACCCCAAAGCCAAATCATTTATTTTCTTGTAGAATAGTTTTTTTTTTCCAAAAAAGAAAATGCAACCCTACATATATTAAGTCACACCTACACATAAAAACCATTAGAGATTTTTCATGACATTAAAGAAAGTATATTTACTAGACTACAGCTGCTGCACCTATGCGGTAACAGATGACACAATTTATTTTCTGCTATTTAAATAATAGGGGGAAACTTAAATTTCATAAGCTTAACGGAATTCTAATGGATTTCTTTTGAATGAAATGTTTTTCTAGAGTACGTACATGGCAAATACTTTGTACTGTGTAGTTCTGTGGGTGGACAGGGGAGTTTACTAGAATGAACACCTTCTTGTGCAGCCTTTAATCCACTGAAATTCAAAAAGAACCCAAAAACCCGTTTTGTTGATAATGTTGTGAGACGAAACTTGGGTAGGCTGCATGGCGATTATGTAGGTGAGGTGAGGTTTGTCAGCCAGGAGCCGGGATGAGATTTCATCACTGGCAGATGTTTCTTCAGCTCTGCCTCCATCTTAAACACAGTGTCAATCACCTCTTCCTGAAGTCTAATAAGGCTGTCTGTTTCCCTCCAAAACACCCTGTTTTAGAGGGGTGAAAGTGTGACAGGAAGATCAGGCCGTGTTGCTGTTGGTGTTTTAAATAGACTTTTCTGAGGCCAGCATTCTAAATAGAGAGATAGAGAGAGAGGTTAACAGAAAGACACGGAAAGAAATTAAGGTGTACAAAATAAAAAAAAATTACTTAACAATTTCCACTCACACATACATGCTAGAAAAATTATGTGCCATTACAGTAATGTTAGGTTAGGAGTGAGCAATAAAAAGTAAAGAACTTCCAGAAGGACCATTACCAAAAGTAAAGAAAAAAAAATTCTGATCTAGGCAAGTAGCTAATATAGTTTACCTTCTTGATTCTTGTCCAGTCTAGTCAGGGTACTGTTTAGAGGCACCCAGATGAAAACATGGTAATAAGGGCAGTGCATATAATTAACAGATTTTACACACTCACAGTCCTTTTATTTCGTGTGGCATGGAAGTGCTGGATGGCACTGAGGACAAAGGAACTATACGCAGCCTGTCTGTTTTGCAAAGCAGAGAAGGAGCTTACTACTGAACATGTTCTTCTTCTTGGAAAAAGTGTTTCAGGGGGTGGTGGTCATTGTTCCTTATTGAGAGCAGTCTTATCATTGTCCTCTTATCTGCAACTGATGCACATGTAAGTCTCTCCAGCCCTTCTGTATGCAGCACCAGCTTTTCTCACCAGCATGTCTAACCATCCACTACGTTATTCCTTTCCTTAGTACACTGAATGACCTAAGTCATCCAAGGAAGTAGAGCCTGCTCTGCCCCTTTCAGAAAGAGCATCAGTATTGACAGATCTGTCCAAGCAGCTATCCACTACTGTATTCCTTTCCCTTGTCCTGCCTCTCTAACATACCATGGCACAAAAAATGACACTGGACATGAGGTTTGTTGCATACATTGAGTCATCCAAGGGTGTAGAGCCTGCTCTGCTCCTTTCATAAAGAGCATCAGTATTGGCAGATCAGTCAAGTTTATTGACGCCCACTACCCCCACCACCACCCCCACCCCGGAGCTGTTCAGTGAGGTAATCTGTGATCCAGGTCACCAGGTCTGGGTTCCCTCCCATCTGCATCCAGTTGTCTCCCAGCAGGAGGGCTTGTACAGTGTTTAACATGCTGAAGAAGTCAAAAAGCATGGTTCTTAAAGCACTACCTCCCTTGTTCAAGTGAGAGTACACCCTGTGTAGGAGATGTAAATGTCATCCTCCACTCCCACCTAGTAAGCAGTGTTTTTTGTGAAGAATGGGGGTGACAGGCCAGAAGTTATAGATTCCATGGCGTGGACTGTTTTGGAAACCGGCTATGATGTTTTCCCGAGAGGATACCCATGCCCAGTTGTCAGACTCAAAGAGCTTGAATTGACATTGCTATTATGCAGTGAATAATATTAAAGCAACTAATGGACATGGCATTATTCTGTCATTATATAAGACACCATCTACTGTAAGATTACTCTTCAAATAATTCTTTTGTTAAGGCTATTTCCAAATTCTCATAACAAAAAATGACAAGGTTTAGGACAGAGTTCAGTTAAGCTACCCACAGTTGGCCAAGCTTTTCGTAATTATTAAAGAATTCAAAAACCCAAATTAAGAAGCAGACATTTTATGACCAATGAAAAGCTTTATTACTTCAAAGTTATTCAGACAGTTAGTAAAGTATGACCAAAAAATGATATATCAGATTAGAAGAAGACTTTGTTTTAATACTTTTCAGTCTATATTCTTTGGGGATTCACATGTAAAATGAGCTTGAATGGCAAGCTAATAATATCTGCAAACTGAAAGAACTCATGCTTGACTGCCTAAAGTACTCTACCTGCAGAGCGAAAAGAAAAAAAAGTCGTCATGGGACAGATTCATGTTTCTTGCCACATATTTGCTCGGGGGTAAAAGCTGTTTCGTGTAAGCGCACTGTTACAGGAATTTGGGCCTCGCTCCGATTAAATCCCATATTGCAATTTCACTCATGCAGGGTCACACTTTCCCTTTGACAACTTTACATTTTTTTTACATCCTCACATTTCTGCAAACACCGGAGAGAGCTGAGAGAGTTGATAGGATGCACGAAGACAGGAAGTATTCATGGAAAAAGTTCATACAACATGTTCCAAAACCTAGCCTAAATAGCCAGCAAACCTCTCCGGTTATCAAGGACTCATATTTTCAAACTTTTGGAGAAAAATCACATTCATATGAAAAAAAATCCCTGGAACATTCAAAAACCCCTGGACTTTTTAGAATTTATTACTATTTATTTAGTGCTACCTTCTCCTATATTTATATTTATAGACTTTGAGAAGCTTGCAGATTGCCCAGGGTGGGATTTTTTAATGCAGAAGTACATATTAGGTAAATGTAAATGACAAATCTCTAGGCTAATAAACAAATATGTTTGCCTCATAAGTATATAATGGCATTGTTTTAATGCATTGAACTGCCCATATAATTGTTTTAATAGCATTGTTTTGATGCATTCCTTTCTTTCTTTTAGGAATCATTTAAGACAATGGGGCAGTGTGTACATAATTAATTCAGGTAATTCAATAAGCTGCACCATTTCACAGCTCAAAGAATGAACTCATTTAGGAATGTAGTATTCAGTTCATCTTTTTCATTCACAATTTATTCCTTTTTGAACATACATGTAAACATACAGAACCCTGATGCCAAAGTACCAGTAATTGTACAGAGAGAGTAATTGAGGAATGAGGACAATCAAACAAACCAAACAGAAAAAAACATCTATAAAAAAGGAAAGAGGGGGATTTTATCCTGGCACAGTCTGTAGCCAGACACTTCTATAAATATCCTGGAGTTAACGCCTATTGAGCCGTGAAAGACAACAATTTGTTAATAAAGGCTGTAGCTGTTATTTCTTCTCTAGTGGGTGGAATGCAGGGGCCTATAGGTTTGATTTAGAAAGTGGTGGGGACATAAATTTGGCATACTGTCACAATATAGTCAAATACAAAGCTAGAAATTTTGGACCAGATAAAACTATATTGGCATACCTCCCCCGATTCCCCCGAAATGTTACATTTACTATATTTATTTTCTATACTGTATAATATTATTGCTCACAGTTGAAATCTTTCCTGGTCGCCTTTTTCTCCTCTCTCTACCTCTCCTACACTCAGGTGCTCAATCTGTGTGCCTTCAACATTGTCTGACGCCTATAGTATGGAGAACCACTATCTTGTCATTGCCTAATGTGCCAAAATAGCCAATTCCACTGTAAAAAGTGAAAATTTGGATTAACCTGGTAAAATTGATGTAACCATTCACAATCAAGATTTTGCATTGATCTAATGTCCAAATGGACCCAATGGTGAATGGTTTTTGGACATTATCAATGTAAAATCTTGAATGAGAATGTGTTTCTCTTTCGTTTCGAAGCCGAAACGTGGATGATGCCTATCATCTCCTACTTTTCTGAAGTCATTTTTAACCAACCCTTTGAAAAAAGGGCAGTAAGCACACTGACGCGCGCAGGCAACTACTTAGACAGCCCTGCGTGACGTCAGAAAGTCTATATATTGACTGCGCTTACGCTTCAGGTCCTCTTTGCCTCTTTCACCTCGCCTACTGCGTGTGTTTCTGAGTCGCCTTTTCGTTTGCTTTCGCAAATATTTCTAAAACCAACGGCTTTTTTGAAAGCCCACCACAAAAGCTTTTTTCAAAGCTCTCCGAGGGATTTCCGTCTTGCTCCAAGTGCTCACGCCAGTCCCTGACTTCTGGTACCCCGAGACGCAAGATGGCTACTCGTCGTTGCACCGACTGTGATCGTCCCATGGCGATCTCCGACCGCCATGCTATCTGTTTTATCTGTATGGGGAGCGAGCATGCTATGCTCGCTTTTTCGCGGCCAGATCTTTGCTCGGCTTGTGAACGCCTCTCCCCTACGGCTATCGCCAACAGAGCGGCATTCTTTGTGGGTTCCACTGGTGTTTCAGGGGCGGGCTCTACTCCCATTGGCACTAGTGCTCTCGCTACCCGCCAGTCTATCGATTTTCCGTCCAGCTAGCCAGGAGCGGCGTAAGAGGCCACAGCGATCCTGATGCGATCGCGTGTGCGCGGCACAGCATGTCATGCGATCACCATCCATTGACTGCTATGCCTCTGTGTGCTCTCAAAGGCAAGGGTCCTCGCTCTGCAGTCCCCAGCTTGGAGCGTTCCCCCCCGCTTCGGCGGTCCTCTCTGATCTCACCCCCTTACGGGGCGCTGAGTTTGCCTTGTTCACAAGCACTTCGCACACACACTATCGCTCCTCTGGGGCAATGTTTCACTATGAGCCCCGGCCCAGGCCGGAGGACGCTCTCCGTTCTGTCAGCGCGGTCTCCGCCGCACGTTCAGCTGACACACGCCCCGCGCGTGATATCACGCCTCGACAGCGCCCAGGTGGCGCCGAGGCCTCTGCTAGTGTCACGATCTCCGCGTCCTCTGTCCCTCTCGCCTCCGAGCAGTGGGCATGCGGCGCTTCGGAGTCGTTCACGGTCGAGAAGTCCTCCCCGTCCTCTCTCGCCGCTTCTGTCGGTCGATTCATCGCCCAGATACGAGCAGAACTGTCTGTCCAGTCTGACACGTCTGCCCTTGGCCAGACGTGTAACTTCTCCCCCCTCTTCGAGGTCGTGCGCGCAGTTTGCTACAGTACGTACTTCCTGGTGCCCAAGAAGTCGGGCGCTTTTCGCCCTATTCTAGACCTCAGAGCGCCCAATGCTTCGCTCAAACCTCTCACCTTCCGCATGCTCACGGGGCGCATGGTGGCGGAGTCAGTCCGCCAGGGGGATTACATGGTCACCATAGACCTTCAGGACGCCTATTTTCACATAGGTATAGTCCCAAGGCACAGGCGTTTTCAACGCTTCGCCTTCGAGGGCAGGGCTTACGAGTACGCAGCCCTTCCCTTCAGTCTATCTCTAGCACCTCGGTGCTTCACCAAGTGCGTGGAGGCAGCGATCGCTCCTCTACGCGCTCAGGGGATCAGACTCCTCAATTACTTGGACGACTGGATGCTGCTGGCGGGTTCCAGACAGCTCCTAACGTCACAGGCTCACACTGTTTTGCGTCACCTGCACAGTCTGGGTTTCTTAGTGAACCTAAGCAAGTGCATGCTCTCTCCCTCTCAGGAGGTCGAGTTCTTGGGCGTGAGGCTGAACTCACGCTCAATGAGAGCGACGCTCACGCCGAAGAGGCTTCAGGACGTCAGGGCGTGTCTACGCCACTTCAGACTAGGTGCCTGCGTTTCGGCCAGGCTGTGTCTCAGACTGACGAGCCTCTTATGCGCCGCAGGCGGCGCTGTCCCACTCGGCCTCTTACACTTACGCCCGCTGCAGCTTGCCTTAGCGGAACTAGGTGTATCCTCCAGGTCGAACCCCGCCCGTCGGATCTTAGTGTCCAGACGCATGTGGCTAGCCCTCGCGCAATGGCGCAGGCCGTCGTCCTTCACCAAAGGCGGCGCTCTGGGTGCTATAGCCAGACGCATGACGGTGACCACCGATGTGTCCAAGAGCGGCTGGGGCGCCGTTTGCTGCGGTCGCCCCGCCAGGGGGACATGGGGCACAGCCTCCAGGAGATTACACATCAATATGTTAGAACTCCTTGCTGTCTTCTGCGCTCTGAAGGAGTTTCTCCCTCTTCTCGGAGGAGAACACGTTCTTGTGCGTATATCAATCGCCAGGGCGGCACGCGCTCTCCGGACCTGTTTCGCCTGGCGTACAAGCTGCTCACCTGGGCCTCCCGCCACTTCCTGTCGATCAGGGCGGCGCACTTGCCAGGTGTTCGCAACACAGGCGCGGACCTCCTCTCCAGGGGTGTTCCGCGTGCAACCGACTGGCGCCTCTGCACAGCCGTGGTGCACAGCCTCTGGTCCCGCTTCGGGCGGGCACGAGTCGATCTTTTCGCCTCGAGAGAGAACGCTCACTGCCCAGCGTGGTTTTCGCTGGAACGAGATGCGCCGCTAGGGTCAGACGCGTTGGCTCACCCGTGGCCGCGCGGTCTGCTCTACGCTTCCCCCCCCCCTTCCTCTGATGCGTCAGGTATTGGCCAGGATCAGAGCGGGGGCTCACAGGGTGATTCTGATCGCCCCCAATTGGCCATCTCAGAGCTGGTTCTCAGATCTGGTCTCACTGTTGGATGGCCAGCCGTGGACCCTCCCTCTGAGGAGGGACCTCCTGTCGCAGGCTCACGGGTCGCTGTGGCACCCCAAGCCGGAAGCATGGAGACTGATGGCTTGGCCCCTGAACGGGCGCGTCTCCTAGAGAGCGGCCTGTCAGACGCAGTTATAGAGACCGTTCAGGCTGCTAGAGCTACATCCACTAGGTCGTTGTATACACTGAAGTGGCGTGTATTCAGCACGTGGTGCAGAGACAGAGGCTGTGATCCTCTAGTCTGCCCTATTGGCGAGGTGCTTGCTTTTTTTGCAACACCTGTTTGATCAGGGTCGTACACCCTCTACTTTGAAGGTGTACCTCGCAGCTATTTCAGCATGCCATGTTGGCTATGCTGCCGTTTCCCCAGGCGCTCACCCCCTTGCGTCGCGCTTCATGAAGGGCGTCAGGCGGCTTCGCCCCTCTTCCTCTCCTTCGGTCCCTACTTGGGACCTGGCCACTGTCCTACGCGGACTGGCCCTTACGCCCTTTGACCATCTGTCAAGTGCCAGTCTAAAGATGCTTTCCCTTAAGACTGCGCTTCTGCTCGCTCTGGTCTCGGTGAAGCGGGTTAGCGATCTGACTGCCTTGTCAGTCAGTCCTGACTGTCTTGAGTTCACGCAAGGTGACG